>WEIS01050352.1:0-60842 GCA_013389965.1 Todus mexicanus | reverse complement strand
AATCTGTGATTCTGTGATTCTCCATCCTGATTTTCTCCAGCCAGCTTTGTGGTCAGCTGTGGCAGGTTGCCTGGCTGCTGCCTACGTTGCACCTATGGTGCAGCTCAGAATATGGACCTTCTGTTACCAGTTAGGTCAGCCTGGCACTTGTCAAGTCCTAAATTCAGGTTGTCGTTTTGGATGTTTATAAATGGAAGCAAATTTGTGTTTCTCCATCATGCTTCTAAATAAGTTCAAAACCAATACTTGGTCCATTTTAAGCATCAGGTCCACCCAGCAATCTTACTTCCCATTTTGGAAAATTGATCTTTCTGTTATAATGTGCAATCTCAGAAGCTTCAGTGATAGAAGATCACTTTCCTCTTCCACCTTGGGATCTGTGAAGCAAACCTTTTGACCGTCTGGTTCAGGAATTTCATTTGTATGTGTTCTTATACTGGGGGTTGGATAAGGGACAGTTGTGTTGTAAGCAGTGTGAGTGATTTGTCAATATATCTGAGGTTCAGCTCAAATGTGAGAGAATGAATTAGTAGTCTTGCCTCTGGAGGGTGCAGGCTGCTGTGAACCTTCTCAAATCATCTCTGTCTCAGGGTGTTGAAGACTTTGTAAGACCAAATTCCGATACTAATTTTTTGGTGCTGGAGAATCCTTTTCAGAGTCTGAGACTGGTCACTTTATAGGTCTCAGAATTATGGAGAAGGGTAGTTAGTACATTTGGGGAGATACTCAGCTCTCTGAAAGATCTGGTCCTCAGACTGTGCATCTGTATCTACAGTCTTTAGAGGCTCATGCATTCGAGGTAATGATATACAAAAGCTCGGCTCATGGGAACAAGCAGGAAAGATTTACAGAACGTGTTTAGTGAATGCCAGTTTTCTTTCTGTAATTCAGACACTTGGGTGTCGTTTCTGTCTCATCGCTCAGCTTCTGAACGACACATGAGGGGTCTCTTTCCAGTAAATCACAGCAGCGGTTGCAGTATGTACAAGCCCACTCAGATACTGGTGGGAACCAAGCCATGGGGGAGTGGAGATCCACACTGACTAATTTGCTGGGAGTGAGCCCCACCCTCAGCTGGAATCCCTGTTAATGTAATAATCATCCAGAACTGGGAGTGTTAATGGCAAAAAAAAGCCCTGGGAGAACAAGCACTAGAGGAGGAGGTGAAAGATGTGGGTAGATTAAAAAATAGAGTGCCAAATTCCTGGCTAGAGTAAATAAATAAAGCTCTTTTGAAGCTACCGGTGAGACACCAGGTAACCTGACCCAAAATTTGTACAGGTGGGTGAGTCCTTGCAGGACAAACCTCCATACGCTTGTCATTACTTTAAGATATCTCACAGCTGCTCAAGCCTTGTTCTTCCACAACTTTCCTCTTCCGTGGTGCAGTAAAGGGAGCAACGTGCAGAAGGCTTCTCCTCTGAGGCAGTAATGTCACAATATGAGAGCTCTGCGTGAGGAAGGTCCCACCTTCTTTCCTTACAGGTTTTTCTAACCCAGCCCAGGTCACTGGCATCCAGCAAAGCCCCACAGAGGGTGGTGCTGGTGCAGCCAAGGGCGAGAGAAGCTGCTGTGGGAATGGACCACAGGAGTCAAAGGACCTTGCACTTTTTCCCTGCAGCTGTACAGGCAGGAGGAGCCCGTGCACAAGGTGCTTCATGAAGGGGTGTTTGAAAGTTGGCCTGACATGCAAAGAACTGCCTTTCAGCCCATCCATCCACCTTGCAGCATTCCTCAAAACTACTAAAAAGACAGTCCTCCAGTAACAAAAAGGAAAACAAGTAAACCACAAATCAATGTAATATTTGACTTGGCTTTGGGAGGTATTTCTGCAAAAATGTTTAAGACTATTATGAGTAACATGGTGTTTAGCTTTCTGCTAATCTAGCAGCTAAAGAAAAATGCATTTTGCTCTCAACTTGCTTATTAGTCAATGGAAACTATAACCACAAACAGTACAACTCCATTAACCACTGTATTAAATATTAAACCCGAAACTGTCATTACCAATTATTTTCTATAGGGCATAATGGTTTGAGGGTTAAGTAAGTAATATGGACGAGGAGCCAATGGATCAGTCTAATCAAATGAAAGTATTCCTGATGGGATAGTGCTGTATGGGAAGGTGCAGCGATGCTGAACCTCGCTTTCTAACACAGGGATGATTTGATGTCAAGCATTTTCCTGCTTTTTGTTCCTTCATGGCTAACTTACTCTAATGCTGTTGATAAGGAAGGTGATTCAGGGAGGCAGAGAGACCAAAAGGCTGGAAACTTTTAGGTTTATCATGTATATCTTCTGACAGGCCTGATGGCCAGCGTATCACCCCCATGCACTCTGCAAAATGCTAGCTGAGCAAGATCAGAATTTCTCTACCTGAAGAGACATAACCAGATTGAAACAAACCCTGTGGTGCCTGTGCTTAGGAGGAGAAGGTTGAACATCCTGTTTGACATTGTGAATGAAAAATGCTATTAGCAGTCAGAGGTACTCCTCTATAATAATTTATATTTATAAATATTTATACATAGAAACTTCCTAGTACCTATTTAATAGACTCCTGCTCACATTAGAAAAATGCAATGGTGCTGGTCACACAGAGCAGGCTGCATCTTTATGGCCAGGTTAGCAGTCTGCTGGGGGAAGATTTTCAAGTGTTCTGCAGCTGCAAGTATAAGTAAAAAGATTTAGTGTCCAAGTCCATCCATGGCAGCAGGAGGCCACGCAGAGACACACGTTCTGCTGCAAATTCTGCAGCTCTGGACCTGCTCCTGTATTCTCCAAAGCCCTATGGCATGTGCTGAAGTTCTCTTCTAATTCAGGCAGAAATTAGTTTCCCTATTGAGCCTGGCCTAGTTTCTTCTGTAGGCTGATGTATCTTGGACACTCGGGCTTCTTGGTTGTCCATTGAGAGCTGCCAGGCATGGGGCAGGGAGAGTCCTGCCAAGCTGGCATAGCCAGAGCCTGATGATTTGTCTGGAGCTCAGTGCATGCAGCAAGTGTCTGTGAACTATGTTAGATTCTCATTTACCTCTTCTAGTGAAACCAGGTTTTGCCAGGAAGATTCCTGACCAGGACTAGCCTTATTGTTCTCATGGTTCAGCTGAGGTCAGTAACGCATGTAATCAGTACCAGGGTGTGGATGCATCTGGCAAGTAATGGCAATACCCCAGCCTGTGAAGATTTTCCTCTCTATGACAGTGCTATAATTAAGTCTCCAAATTCAGGACTCCGAGCCAGAATTGAAGTTCGGGAACTTCATAGAGTTAGGGGCCAGCTGTGAAGCTCACCTAGGATGTGGATTGCAATTTCCCAAAGCCCTGGAGCAGTTTGGTTCTGGGGGAAGATGCTCAGGAGCTGTTTAAAGAGATTGAGTACAGATAGCGAGTTCTCTCTCACAGTGCTAGACTGAGTAAACAGGTTTGCAATAATCAGCTGTTGACAGATGGCAGCAAAACACCTGCGAGTGACTAAACTTTGCAGGCTCTTAGTCTCAGGGCTCCAGGAAAACTTGGTGCTGATTCTCAGAAGAGAGAAGCAGATCGGCTAAAGTGCTCTGTATCTCTTACAACTTTCGTCTTTGACCACAATAAAATACCTATAGATGAAGCTCATGGAAGTTCGTCAGATTCATTTGGCAGTGGTTTAAGCCTCCTTCTAAAATATGTCAGATGTAATGCTAATCTTGGTGCAACCGCACTGTAATTAGTGTTTGGCTCACCACACTTCAGTAAATGCACCTGACTCAGCTATTTCACAGTTAGATATCATTATACTTTGAAGCTGTATTTACCATCTGCAGCTGAAATATTTGCCTGAAAGTATCCCATAGACAATAAGGCATTGGCCCCTGTGTGTTCCATGTGCTTTGTTTATGTAGCGACCCAGATGCATACCCAAAGACGACCATTTGCTTACAAGTGCTAGAGCCTCGGACGTTGTGGGATATGTTTCTTGACTTTCTGAAGGGATGGTTTCACAGGGCAACAAAGAGAAGTTCCTAACTGGAGCTTTTGATAGATTACAAGCTCCCATTACAGAGCCGTTTGAAACTCAGTCTAGTTGGAGGGCTTTGCTCAATTGCATGAGAACGAGATGAGCGTTGGGTGGACAAAATAACCACAGTATTCTTCACAGAGGGATCTGTGTCACAGCTTGGCTGATCTCCAGACTAAACCCTCCGGGCTAGAGCTTGGTGTCATGTGGAGATGCAAAGTTCAGACTGTCAGACTTCTGGTGGTGCGCACAAACCCCAGCACAAAGGGGACCTCAGGTCTGCGCTCGGAAGAACATTAAGAGGCTTCACACCTGGTGTCTCCCGCAGACTGCAGAAACCGGTGCACATTCAGCACAGCATCATCAGCTTTCAAGAGTTCATCTCCAGTCTTGCATTATTTGCTTAAAGTTCTAGCTTGTGGATTCCTATGGTGAGGAAAGTATCTCAATTTTCACGTAGAAAGAGAGTTTTTAGTTCTTATGGTTATGGAGAAGAGCCTGAAAACATGAAGTTTAAAGGCTCAAAAGCCGGAAGGCATTTGGGTGTAATTTATGTGTGTCACTCCAGCTTTATGGTTTTTCAATGCTGAGGGTTAGCAACACAGCCAGCTTTGTTTTATGAGGTAAAGCAGAGCTGGAACACTTCAGATAATGGAAAGTCCCTGGTAAGACCGATACAGCTGGTTCCTGCACTGCTCCCTGCAGAAGCTGTTTGCAAAAGGGCTCTTATCGTGGGTGCAGCACCTCGTGCATGCCCTAGTCCAGCTTGAAGCTGGACTCGTGTAGAGCATGTGGGCAGTGCAGTGTCGGGGCATACAAGCCGCTTACAAATGGGGATAGAGGCATCTCAGGTAACCCACCAAAAGTGTGGGGTTGGCAGAGGTGAACGTGGGCTGCGGACAGCCCACAGTCCATGAAGGGCTGCCCGGGGGTTTTTCAAACAGGCAGCTCAGGGTGCCTGTACTTGTATTAGCCTATGTCTGCAAACCAGATCGTCTGGCCCTGGATAATATGCTGATCACATGTAGATTACTCTATGGAGAAAAAAAAAAAAAAAATCATGTTTTTTCTGTAGAGGTCAGATATTGTGACTGGGCATCATTTTTCCCCTAATCTGTGGATCTGGGCTGCAGGCTTGGAAAACGCTTTACTCACTGGCAGAGTCCTCTGCAGATGTGTCTACTCATCTGCTGGAGTTTACAAGAAAATATGACCCTTGAGCATAGATCACCAGACTGAGTGGGGTTGAATTTCATTCTCTACGTGCACAGACAGATGATGGACGCATGATTTTCAGGGTCAAATTAACCGTTCAACATGTAGTTCTGCCTCATTATACATACTTGACACATATTTGGAGAGTAAACTGTAGATCAGCTTTTCCTTTTGTATGTTTTTGAGAGCTTGAAGATACATACTGGCACCTATATGGTCCTTTTTCTTGTTTCCTCTTCAGCCATGTATATTTCAGACACTCAGAAATCCCGAGATTTGCTTGAAAATAGCAAAGCTCTGTTTAGACAGATTAGGAATTTGGGGAGTTTAACTTCCCAGCCATTAGGGCGGATGCGTTTCACGTGTTCAATCGTTGTTCTACAGTCATGTGGCCGACAAGGACTTTGGTTGTCGCTGCTGTCAGTACTTGTATTTGCTTTGAAGGCCTTTATCCTCCTTTCCCTCCCCAAAAACCACATGCACATGAACTTGAAATGCACACTCGTACCCAGTGGTTGCCTTGTGTAGGAACGGGGTAGTAGTTTACTCCTCTCTTGCTGCACAGTGTAACCTGCCGTAACAGTCAGAGCCCGAATGTTCTCTTAGCTACCTGCTCCTGTGTTCCTACTGCATGCAAAGTTTTCAGCTGCGATTTCTCCCTGCCACTGTATGAGCACTTCTGTGTCTTTACTAGCAGCAGGACACAGGTATTGCGTGGTGCATGGGAAACCAGGTTTGAGCAGTCCATCTTTCCTACCTCATCGTCATTCCTAACCTGTGCTCAGGCCAATGCAGCTACTTCAGCCTTTGCTGAGCAGGAAACCTGCCCCCGTGGCTTTAAAATGTGAGTTAAAAGATGCAATTAAGTGCTTTGTTCTTGCTAGTAAGAGTGAGATTACAATGTTTAAAATAAGCTTAATTAAGAGAATATTCAAATATACACAGGGTTTGATTTTTTTATGTAGAAGAATTAAGCCAAATTATAACATCTCTTTGCAGTCATATCAATGACGGCGTAGGTATAAAACTCATGAGAATTGTATCTGTAATACCTACTTTAATGTGGCAAAAAAAGATCAATTTATTTGAGTGGGTACATTTGCTTTATTTGAAATTTTAAAGTCATCACATTTCCAGGAAACTCTAAAGTAGCATTTTACTGGGCTTTCTTTTTCAACCACCGGGGAGACCATTTCTTACTATCTCAATAAAATTAAAGTTCTTTTTTATTGTTATTTATTTTAGTACAGCTATGACATCTGCAAAAGGAGCTGCTGTGTTATTAAATAATAAAAATGTAGCTCCCTCTTCTGCTGACCCAGATAATTAGTTGTTGATGTTTTAAAGAAAAGAATTTACAAATGCGTTCAAAACTGAAGCTGATTTCTTCTTCATTTCTCTTGTTGCACAAATTCATGAATATCTGACCAAAACTCCCCATATGCTCCGTGCTCAGAATTACAGCTAGCAGCAGGAACTGGGTGAGCATTTTGTAAACCTGAACGGTTTGCATTTTCTAAGCATACTGATGTTAGGTTCCAAAATACAAATGTGCTCTAATTATGATGCTGCAATAACTGCATGGTATTATTAAGTTAGCATTTATGCCTAAATTATATTCTGCTCTGCTGTACAGGGACAGGGAGTGTAGTTGGTTCTTTCCTCAGGCTTTAGTGCACTAGTCTAAGTGTCATTCAGAGGTGTTAGTATATCTTACCACGTGGCTTTGGAGATGGCCCTTCTCTTTAAATTGCTCAATGTTACCAGAGTCGTTAGTGAGTTCAGAGTAAGCAATTTAAAAACCACTCTGCTGCAAAGTCCCCAAGCTTCCCTCATTACATTATATTTCAAATTACTGAAGACACCATAAAAAAAAGGGGGAGGGAGGAGGAGAAGGAAAAACTCCCACTAATTGACAGCAATAAACAGTCGTGGCTGTAAACTTCAGATTTCAGGTACCAGTTCAGAATCTGTCCTTATTATAAACCTCATTACAAAATGAGCATACTACAGCCTCTGAAGAAATCACTGTAATAAATGAGCTTTGCATTCACAAGATGAGTTCCCACATGTGTGAAAATGTTAACATTGCCGTGACTGAATTCAATGACATAATTAATCTGCAGTGGAAAATCATTCTGCATCAAGCAAAGACAGGCATAACTGTGCTGGGCTGTTCTTGGCAGACAGGGCATTTTGTATCTCAAGTTAGGAAAGGAAAACAATTGCAGTTGAGTGTCAGTGTGCACTAACTGGGTGTTAAGGGCTCGATCCTGAGACTATTTTATTCTGCTTGTTGCTACATCTGAGTGAAAAATGTTGCTTGAGAGTAAACAGAATGAGAAACCTACATGAAGAAGACTCTAAGATCCAGGATAGATACCCTTTTCACCCTGAGTCACATCAGGCATGTCTGTAGATCTTTTGTAACCAGATTTGAATGAACTCCTTCCAGTCTTGCTGCCTTTGGGACTGAAACCAGCTGTAAGATAAAGACAGCATGCTGGCGGTGCGGTCCCAAGTCTACTTACATGTTGGAACTGTTACTCCATGGAGCCTCTGCCCTGACTTCCTAGTACTAAGAAAGTTGCAAGTTGCAAGAGTTGTGTTGGACACCACGTTACTGAAAATGGATTGGTGCATTTAGAAGCAAAGGAGAAGTTGTGTAGTGGTTAGTACTAAATCCCGAGTGTTGCTCCATTTGCAAATATGATCAATGAGCAATATATTCGCAACAGACTTAGTGCCTCTTAAATACAGGACTTGCCAAACTGATTCAGAAGCTGAATAACACCAATGTTGAAATATATTAGTGCGATAGTAATTCTTTTACAGAAGGGCTAGAGGAGGAGAGGTAGTTCTGAAAGAGGACTTTATTGTCCATGGGCACCTTTCCTTCCCATCCAAGGGTAAGAGTGGGAATTACCATACACTGTCTTTAGGAAACCCAAAACTGTACAACTCAACACCACTTTTTATGATATGAAGTCTCCTGCTGCCCCAGAGAAAAAGTCTCCAGCATCAGTTTGGCAGATCTAGTTGAGTTCAGTTTAGGGGTGCAGCCCACATCTCCCTACATTCAGGGAATTAAACTGGCCAAAACTTACATAAAAAGAAATTGAAGAGTTTTATGCAACCCTTGTGAGCATACTCACTGTGTTGTATGTGCTGTCTGAGAACAATAACCCTACAAATTATAATTGATGCTGAAAGAATGCTTTAATTGTTTGTGAGTCAAGGAGTTTGGTGTTCTGGCATATAATTTTATTGTTGGTTCTGTAAGTCCAACAAGCATGTGTGTTTTGAAGTTCTGAATGTGCGTTGCAGGAGCATGTTCCATAGCTTTCAAGGTTTGTGCTGCTGCTTCTCGGGCGTTTTATGCAACAGCTGATGAAATATCTTACAGAATTAATCACATACAGTCTTTTCTCATGGGTGACCAATCAGCTTCGAAGGCTGGGCTTTAAGTTGTGCATCGGTCATACTACTGCTTGATTTAAAGAAGTAAAGAGGCTGTTCTTTTCTGATAGAAGAGAAGAAAATGAATATATTGTCAGTAGCTCCATCATTTGGTACCTTGCCTGTCAGGGGAAGTGTGTTGGACTTGTTTTGGCTGTCAGATGGGAGATGTGTCAGGTTGTGACATGCAGCAGTCATAGATGAGGAGATCTAGAGTTCCAGGTTCTTGGTTCTTCTGTTGCCCCTTCCCATAAATTGCCAATTATTCTCAGAAAGAATCCTTTCCCCTCCATCTCTTTCTAAAGAAGTGCAAGGTGAACTGGGGGCACCCAGTGGATATGATGGCTGGTGGCATGCAGAGTAGCGGTATCAGATGCCGAGCGCCTGAACTGAGATACACCAAACCTTCTTGATGTGTTGATGCAACGCATTCATGTTTCACATGCCCTACTTTAAAAAACAAACAAATAAAAAAGATGCAGCCACTTTGAGCCACAAAAATGTCAGAGTCTAATTGTAAAGGGGGCTGGAAAAGCTATCATAAGATAAAAGGAAGCGAAAGGATGTCTCACAAATTCTTGAAATCTCCTGTGAAAACAAGCAAGAACTGGAGCCTGAGCCAAAATGTCTGAAACAGTGCTGCATGTCAACGGGACACTAAAATCTATCGGCTTTCGGCTGCTTTTTGCTTGGTCTTAGGGGCATGGACATTTGTTAAGGTGAATCAGGACCTGGATAAGCCACCAGAATTAAACCTGGAGCTGATGTATTGTGTATTGAAACATCCTGGTGTATGTATCGCTCATCTTATAAAAGACAACACAGGATTACTGCAAAAGCACAATGCTTTGAAGTGTAAATATGGGTAGCATATTACACTCAATGATCTGAACATTCATATCACGTTGGTCAGAGTGATCCTCTTTGTGACATTTCACAAGGGGATGAGATAGGAGGAGAGAAAACTTCAGAGGGTAAAATCGAAGTATGTTCAGCGAGCAGTATGGGCTCAAAACAAAGCAGCAATGCTAAAGTGAGCCCTAGCTCTGTTCAGGTAACTATTTGGTTAAAATGAACACACCATCTCATGGCACACATCTTAGGTGCAGCCCTGTTCATAATTGAATAGAACTGGTCAAGTTGTTGGTCTACCCAAGACTTTCAGTTTGCACGTTGTAACAGCTGGTATGTGTTAGTTGTTGCAGCTGAGATCACTTAGAATCGCGTTTGGGTTTTTTTTGTTGAATGTTCTGGTTTTATTATTCTCCCTCTCCTCTTTGGTTTACTATCGCTGATTCCCTGCCATAAATCCAGAACTATTGATTTTGACCAGGTTTGCTGCAATTCTTAAATGACCTGCTTTGTTACAACTTCTGTTGTGTTAGATGCCAGTCTAGCATGGAGCTTGTGGAGGGTGAAGTTCTTTGTGTCCGTGGAGGTCTGTCTGCAGGAGGAGAAGCAGCTTCTTCTTGCAGGATTTTCCAAGACAATCTCTGAAATTAGTGTCCTGTTTCCTACATCTCTTTGTGGGCACCATTTACTCAGGTACCTGTCAACCACTCACTGGTGTTCAGAGCAACTTGCCCACTATTTGGCATCTTACATTTCTGCTCTGTTTGAGTTTCCAAGGCTGAACTGGGCTCATGGAGAGGTTTTGATGAGACAGCTTCCTTGAGGAAGGAGGCTGGAAGTAGGTCACTGCTGTTATCTGCTTCTCTCTCATTACCTGAGCAGTGTGAAGGATGGGAACAAGTGTGGGAGGGTGGCTCTTGGGGAGCCAGGGTGTAAGTGCCCTATGCAGCTGGACCAGCCATGCTCCAGTCATCATTGAGAGAACATCCTATAGGAGAAGGGACCATCTTTCCCTTTTCAGCGGCAGCTGAAAGCTCTTCAGGAAACACAGGCAAAATGAATGAGAAAGTTTGAAGAAGGAAGGCTGCTCCCTCCCTGCAGACATCCACCCCACAGCCCATGGTGAGGAGCAGGGCAGTGGGCACCCAGCTGTGCTAGAACACCAGTTCAGCTGCACTGGAAGCTGATGGTGCCCAGTATCCCTACTCAGACACTGCCAAATTATAATGGCTTTTCTTCTGCAGCCAAGCATCTGACAGGGTGTTTCAGCTCCTACTTTTCATTCAGTGCTGTCTTTCCTCTTTGCATGCTCCCAACAGCAGTGCTTTGCTGTCCTCTACAGAGCAGAGCTTCCTTCTCTTTGCTTTCCCCCTCTTTTACTGAATTTAGTAATCTCCTTTTTGCAGCCTACTTGAGTCCCTGGAGGCTTCTCATAGCCATTGACTTCTGCATTCGTGTCTTTTTGAGTTATGCCCTCTCATCGGTAATTGTGTAGCTTTATTGGATTCCTTCAACATCAGTCAGGACATTTCATCGTCTACCCAGACAGACATGCTCTGGATCCAGACTTTTACTGGCTGACTAAGGTACAGATGATCCAGTTATTTCAGGCTACTTTATAAGTTTTGAGCAGGTCTTCAAGCATCCTGGCCGGCAATCTCACCATTTCTTTGTGCTTTGACACAACCCCCCACTAAAGCCAAAGGAACGTGAATTCCCCTCGGGCCCAGCCCTTGCTCAGAGGCTCCCTGTACTCTGAGTGGTGCAAAGATTGTCATTCAGATCATCTCTACTTGCCTTTTGTAAGCAAACCAGACAGTATAAAACCTCCATCGATCAATTTTACACGGTGTGTCAGATAATGTCTTCTACAGCCCCACTACATTGAATGGAGTGAATGCATCCTGAAACAATCCACATTACGAAGATAATTGCTTTGTTATAGAAATATTATACCCACCAGGCATCTCCCTCTCCCTGTAAAGGTAAGGTTAGCAAGACTTGAGATTGCTGAAGCCATTAATCAGCCCATTCCAGTTCTTTCCCCCTTTGAAATGGAGTGGGATGGTTAGGGGTCATTTATCAGTCTGTCCAGGACTGTACTTATGAATAATAAATGGTCACTGGACCTCTAGTTACAGCTTACTGAGAGCGAGACCTTTGGGTTTCATTGAATGAAACCACAATTGGTTTCACAGATTCACAGATTGTTAGGGATTGGAAGGGACCTCGAAAGATCACGTAGTCCAATCCCCCCGCCGAAGCAGGATCACCTAGACCAAGTTACACAGCCAGCTGTTGAAATCTGGACTCAATTCATCTAAAGTGTGAAAGATCATGTCAAGTGCAGGCAAAGGACACTTTGTGATTTCCCAACTATCTGATCAACTATGGGTTTAGGGAAATGACTGATGTTAGATATTGGATTATGTATTTTTGGAAGTGTGCCATAACCAAGTGTAGCACACGGCTGAGTAAGGACGTATGGAAAAGGCCTTTGTGCTCATTCTTTCTGGAAAAATCATAGCTGAAGAGCAGCGAAGAGAAAGAGACAGTATTTTTCTTCAGTGGAATCTTTTTGCATTTGGTAAAAAAACCTTCATGACATCCAGAAATGGGGCTTGTAAGTGCTTTTGAGTTCTTTTTAAAAGCTGCTATCAAGGGTGGCAGGATCAGACCCTTCATGCAGTGTTGATTCACATGTGAACTGTAATCCGATCATTAAAACAACACACCCCCAAAACAGCAAAAAAACCTTGTTAGCATTATTCCAGCATCATTTAAGCAGGAAAATAGCTTCAGAGGGGTGGTGGTTGGGTGCCAAGGGTGGGTATGAGGTGGAATAAGTTGACAATGAGTTGGGAGAAAGAGAAAAGGAAGGAGTGGAAAATGAAAAATGTATATGATTAGATTTCACAGACATATTTTTAACCCCTTTATAGGCAAGGGGTTTTTTTCAGAGGAAAGTTGTAGACAGTTCTGAGCAGTTCAGCACTAAGCCGTGGATGTTACAGATGGATTCAAGCTTGAAATGACCTCTAGCACTGTCTGTGTCCTGCTCTGGAGTGTGTGAAGACCACATAGCCCATCTCCCGATATGCGTGGCTCTTATTAGTCTGATTTTCCTGAGATGTAAACTTGCAAGGTCAGCCAGAGACAAGCCCAGAGCCACGGCCTTGCTTCTGTGGCTACTCTATAATTTTTCAGCATTGTCAGCTGCAGTGATCTTATCAGGAATCTGTGAATGTTTGGTGGTTTTCTCAGTACTTTCATTTCTGGAAATGCAGTAAAATGTGATAGTCTCTCCTTCTACTTATAAAATAAAGTTTTTAGACTTCATGGTAGCAGACAGATTTCAGATTGTGGCTAGGGTGAATGCTAAGGGCTTTTACAGAAGCAATCCGGGAGAATGCAGAAATTCATGTCAAATACTGTTCTTTTTGCTTATTATTACCTAAGGGTTTTGAAAATGTGTTTTTGGCAATATTGGTTGCTGGGTCTTGATTTATATTTAGACTTTGTGCTTAGAGCTGGCATTGCATAGCAGGCAAGAACTAGTAGACGTTGTAACTCAGCCTTTTGTGACCCCAAATTGTACGTCTGAAGAGATACCATGGACATCTGCTGAATTCTTCTTGTGCCATGTAGCACAGGGTCATGTGCTGAGCAGCTGCTAATTATGTGGGACACGAATTCCTGAAGAGGACAGAAAAGCCTTTGGTAGGTGCAGCTCTCCCTTGGCAGGGGCACCATTAAGCCCCTCTGCAGCCCTACTGCAGCCCGTGGCTATGGGCTCCCCACTGCATTTGAAGAAACCTGAAGGTGCTGTCATCAGATGGAGCAGAGAAGGGCCCCGTGGGAGGTGTGCGCATGGCATGAAGCTGGTGATAACGGGGACTTGGATGATGGAAAATCCCAGAGACCCCTCTGCTTTCTTCTTAATATATTTTCTGGCAGGCCTCATCATCTTTCACTCTAATACAGGCCTCAAAGTATTGGCAGGTTTCTTGTTTATAAAGGTCCTCATCATCCATTTGTTACTGGGTCCAGTCTCGCCACTATCAGAGCTACTGCCATCTGATGCACCCGCTGTGTTTTGGCTCAAAACAGAAATAGCCTGGTGACATTTCTTGCTAAAAGGAAAGTTATTGCATGTGTATATTAGTTATTTCTCATTGCCTCCAGGAGAAACACAAATGTATGTTGTTTCTAATTAATTGTTGGGTTATGTAAAGAGCGTTCCATAGAGCAAAATGGGGCAGGATCCATGACACAGCAGTCAGGTTTTCTTCCCTTTGCTGCTGAGCTTTCCCCATTTTTCTCCCTATCTCATGTAGCTGTTCTTAACTCAGTGAGTCCTGGTTCCAGTGCGTGGTTGTATTTCTGAGTGCAGATGTTTATAAGCAGACATTTATTTCCACAACATTAGCCCTTCAACACCTCACTAGAGGAAGTGATTGGAGACTTCTGTGAAAGAATGAGAGAAACTTACTGGTGTTTGCATACAACCATTTATCCTCCCAGAATCTCCACTTTTGTCTTTAAGGTTTCTTTCCTTTAGAAGAGTCGTACTCAAATTGTGTGTTCCTAGCCCTGCATCCATTTAGCATCCATACTTATGTGTGGGTAAAGTGAAAATTAAGTGTATGTCTATGCACTAGAAACAATAGCCACTCTAATAAAGCATCTTCTGCAGGAACAGAGGTGACAGTCCAAGGTGAAATGATGCAGCTCCCTGCCATGCACCAACTGAAACTGTCCAAGACATTGCAGAGACTTAAAGCTTCCCATTCTGATCTCTACACCATGATTATAACTCAGGGGCAATTAATGGTAGTTGTCCTGGCTGTCAGATGTAAGAGTAAGTGCAGAATAAAGCCCTACATCTGCTGGGTTATGGAAGCGTGTGCGTACCACATGATGCCAGAGGAGGTCGGGCAGTGAAACTAATCAGGTCAGGGACAGCAGGTTGGCCACAGAGGTGTGGGGAATTAAGAAAACAGTTTTCAAGGGTGTCCCAGGTGAACTCACACACTCAGCTGCTGAGTTAACTGTTGCAAGGGTTCATCTTCTTTGTGCTGATGCAAGGGTGCATCCCACTACTGCAGGGGGTTACAGCAGTGGGCATCACTTAAAACTGGATCAGGTCCTGGGGACTAAGGATGCTTGTTTTTTTGATAGTCCAAGCTCTCATTGTGTTCCTGGAGAAAAACATCAGGAGATGTCTGGATTGTTTTTTGTTACTGTTTTTTGCCGTGTACAAAAGGGTTCTGGCATGACTGGACTTTTAGGTACCACCATGATGCCAAGAATATAAACTTTAATTGGTGTTAAACTTCTGGTCAGTTATTGGATCTGTTATCTTTATGTTTAAATCTCAAACTCCCTCTCAAATGTTTATGGACTCACTATTGCCTTCGCTGAGCAGTATGTTCCGTGTGTAATAGCCACTTTGTATACCTCAGGCAAGCATTAAAAGCTGTTTTAAATAGTATGTAGAAATCCATATGTTGTCTGGAGTCCTGCTCTGCTTTTCATGCAGAACGAGAACAGAAGAAACAGCATGTATTTATTAAAGCCATATTTCTTCAGATAGCTTAACCTCTGCTTTATAAATTGTATTTGACATCAGTATCATATTCGGTCTTAATCTACTATTGCATTTTAAACTCTGTTCCCATGTCGGTCTGGAGTGGTCCATGCAAATCAGCCCAGTGGACAGAAAACAGGATGGTATTATGTAGTGGCTCTTTAGTGTTATATCCAATTTTATGCTTTGTTGAGAGCAGAAGTCACACTATAACAATCCCTCAAAGGCTCAAAGCTAAAGGAACATTAATCAACAGCAAGATTAAGTGACTAAATATAATGTCCGTGTTGGAGGAAAGGAACTTGTATCTGGTGCCGTGCACTCCGTCTGATGCCTGAGACTTTTATCAACTCAGGCTGAGGGGGAATCTTTAAAAAGAAATATTTGAGCAAGAGTGATTTATCATGTGATTGGGAAGAGTCCACTGGGAAAGGTGACTGGCCAAGTCCGTGTTGACTAAGTAGATCAAGAATGAGTGCCGCAGATATGCCTCAGTTTTAAATGGCTGTTTGCTGGTCTCATTAATCTGCCAAATTACCCAGCTCGAATTGCTTATGTATAAGTGTTACATCAAGGTACGCTATTTTGTATTAGCTGCCATATAAAAAGGAAACAGCCACCGAAGGTAGGAGAGAGTGAGGGTGAGTTATGGGCTGTTAAATAATCCAGCAACAAAGTACTTACTCATGGGGAACAAAAATTGCCAAGAAATATTCACGTGGGTATCTGATAATGTCTAATTTGTTCCCAGAATCACACATCATTGTTTCTGCATACTCAAGAGAGAGGCAAAAATGGCAAAGGAGAGAAACAAATATACACAGAGACACACAAATAATTAACAGGCACACAATCATAGAGTCCAGTATTGGATCTTGAATACAGTGAAGACACAGCATAAGAAAAGTTTATTATGAGCGAAGATGACAAAACTTGACATTAGGGCTGGCTGATGGCAGTTATGAATAACAATTCCTAAATCAGCCATGGCAAACACTTTTTACGAGGGAAATGAATTGTTGCAACACAGTACATCCTTGTTGTATCGATATGATTAGCTAGTTATCCATAACATGTTGTAATTTGTTTTGATTTTTAAGTGTTCTTTAGCTGCAGAGCCTTAATGAGGCTTCTCTAAATTGATTAGGAAGTGCGAGATACAGCACGGTTCACAGATTATTTCAGAGAGCTGTCAAGATCCTGTGACTTTCATTTCATTGGATTTAATGATCGTTGGAAAAGGTGTGCATTACAGCCAGATACAATCACATTTGTCAGCATGATCCTTTTAAGTGCAATTCAATTAAAGTGTTATTCTCTAATTTTATTATTGCTCAAGCTGAGTGCTAATGCTGGCTACCAATAAAGCTACAGGTAGATAATGGTATACAATTTAATTTAACTAATTGGAGTTTAGTGATATAACATGCTTTTCATATCTTAATTCTTTGAATAATCTTTGATTTTTTCATCTGCTACAATTCTTTTAATGGAAAAGGGCAACTGAAAACATCAGTTACATTTGAGATTAAATTATCTAGTAACATCTGCCTTTAACAGTGTATCAGTATGCACGCGAATTTTCTTCTATTACCTGCCACTTGCATCCATTTTCCATTGTCAGCATGCTTGACCTTGAAATTAATTTATCTAACTGTGCTTACATTCCTTATTAAGTTAACTGCAGCCTTGGAGTGCCAGAAACATTCTCACCAAGGGGATGCTGGCTAGATGACAAATTAAAGGGTCGGGAGCAGAGATAAACCAGTCCCTCCAACTAGACAAAGCCCATATTTTTTCCTACAGTTGTGAAGAGTTACCAATAAATAAGGTACAGATGCAAGAGCACATAGATACATGGGGATAAGATTATTTTATTTACTTGTAAACTCCACACCGCTGCTTTCCTGTACCAATGTTTCTGTTGGTTTTTTATATCTGCTTTATTTTGGGACATGGATATTAACACTTGAAAACTAAGGAGAGGCTGAGTTATCTTCACTGCAGGTTTAAAACAGAGAATTCTCTTGTTGCAGTGCCTCAAGCTCTCTGAGTCTGTTCAGGTGTGTTGCTGTGAATTGGGTGAACCTTAAAATATTTCATCAAGGCACAACAAGAACTGAACTCCAGGAAGGTGCTGCTGTCCTGTCTCTTCTAGATACCTCTGTTGTCCGTGTTGACCACTGCTCTGCATATGACTGTGGTCTCCTGAGGTCAACTGTAACGTTTTGAGATTGACAAACTTTTCTGTATTTTTCTGTACAGCATATGAAAGAAATTTAGGCCACACTACCTTGTGCAGCAGGATAGCTTTATTTTGGACTCTCTCTGCTCGCTTTCTCTTTCCCACAGAGCCCTGATGTTAGTGCAGATAAAAAAATTCTGTATCTTCAACTGTTCTCGTTTTCTGCCAGTGATGAAGCTATTAAGTCACTCTTTGTCTTAAAGTTANATGCAAAAAGATTCCACTGAAGAAAAATACTGTCTCTTTCTCTTCGCTGCTCTTCAGCTATGATTTTTCCAGAAAGAATGAGCACAAAGGCCTTTTCCATATGTCCTTACTCAGCCGTGTGCTACACTTGGTTATGGCACACTTTCAAAAATACATAATCCGATATCTAACATCAGTCATTTCCCTAAAACAATAGTTGATCAGATAGTTAGGAAATCACAAAGTGTCCTTCTTCCTGGTGTGAGTCATTGCCTGCACTTGACATGATCTTTCACACTTTAGATGAATTGAGTCCAGATTTCAACAGCTGGCTTCTAGTTTTTAAAAAATAAATAAATAAAATAGTCAGAATATGTAAGAAAAGTGGCACTGATGTGAAAGGCGGGGTGGAGGGCTCCCTCTGTGTATGTCCATGTTGGCCTTGGTTTGGTTTATGTTTGAGAGTGGGAATACTGGCTGCAATCAGCAACTTGGCATTTTTAAAATGAAATGAGCCATTTAGCTACACCAGTGCTGGATGCTGAAGAACTCGAAGTGAAAGAGATGATACCATTGAAATCATGCATCTTCTTTCTGTTTGCCTTGACTGAGAGGATTGCAGAAGGACCCTGCAGAAAGGCTGGAACTTTGAGTGCTGGTTAAGAAACAGCAAACTTTCCTTTTCACCATGCTCAGGTTTTCTGTTCAGGTCACTTGAAATGTGTGTAATGCTGAAATATTTTAACAGATAATATTACCAGTGTATAATCACAACCATAACTATTTCTGCTACTCAAGAGTTTCTCTGAACATGAACCTGGAATGCAATGTAACATAAATAAAAATATTTCAATAAGATACATTGCCATTCAAGAAAGACACAGTTTTTGTAAACTAAGCAGTGATATATTCAATCTTACTCAAACCACTCTATTTAGATTTTCCAGCTGGGATAAATAGAGGAAATGTATTTAGATCTAAGTACTTTGTCATAATCCAGCAAAGTGTAGTCTGTACACCAGACCCAGCAAACTGTTAAATGATGCCATGGGTGCAGTGCTAGTGGAATTTAAGATGAGAAGGTTTTATTTCATGTATATTACTTTTTTGTTTCTTCTTCTATATTTTTCAGAAATGTTTTATTGCTTCTATCAATTGTGAGAGTACATAAAATTTTAATGATAGAGAAGTAAAAGAAATGATCTCCAAATATTGCTGCAGATCCCTTGATAGATTTCTGTGCACTCTGCAACCTTTGTCTGAGCTAATTAAATAACAGGCAGAATAATTCTGGGGATGCTTACTGATAGCGCTGCCATGATGCTATTTTCCAAGGGATTTTTTTTTCCCTTAAGCTTCTCATCTAGGAAGCAAACCCAGAGCCACTAAACCAGAGAGGTACCAATCCTAAATCTGCCTACAACAATTAACACAGTAGCAGGAATAGAAATGAACGTAGAGGCAAAAAAAATAATCAAGAATATAGCGGGACTTCAGTAAAACTGTTTACAAATGGATAGAAGTGACAATAAAATGTTTGATGGGTTCTGGAACATCTATTTTTCTAAATCATCATTACCATGATAAAGACAGTCTATTTTTCCGTTCAGTGGGTTGTGTGTATTGTCTTGTACAACTTGTGGTTGTGGAAGTTTCTGTTTTCCATCTGAGTCTTCAATATGCTATTCAACAGCTTCACCATTAGTACCCAACTAAACTCTGAAGTCTGAAAGACACGTGTTTTCAGAACCCAGAACTTTTTGTTTCTAATCTAACTGGTTTGTGTTACAGTAGTACAGCAGGGTCCCAAAAGGATTTGGTGCTCTGCTGAACTGAGCTCCAGTGTACAGTGCAAAGAGTCCTTGCCTTGGAAAATGTGATCTAAAAGGAAGAAGAAACTCAATTTAACAGTGCAAAAAAAAAAAAGCGAGAAAGAGAAGCAGTGATGGGCAAAATGGACGCCCACCGCTTTGCTATCTACAGAATGTCTGCTGAACAGAAACTAAGATCTAGTTTTCTTGCTTCCCAGCGCATCTGTTTACCCATCCTTCTGCTGTGGTTCTCCAACAGATTGAACTTTGTTGTGTTTGCTGCCCTATTGGGAGAAAAGGACCAGTAATTATTATCTCATAAACTGATTTGAGGCTTGTCACCATTTTAAATGCTCCAAGGATGGGTAGAGCAGCTGAATATTTCTAAGGTAAAGGTTTAATTTATATGAAACCTGAAAGTGTTTCCAACTACCACCTGATAGCCCGTGCTGACTTTGGCAGTGCATTCGCAAGCCCCTGGCAGCAGTTTAGATATTCAAAGAGGCAAATATAAAATGTTTGCAGCAATTAACAAGAATACACAGTCTCTAAAGGCACTTCACAGCCTCATCAGAGCCAGAAAGTCCAAGTCCCATTAAATTATCCAGATGATCCTAGGGAAGGTGCTTGGTCTTTCATACCAACACCCACTGCAAGCAGAAGCCAGGCAATCCACAGTGAGAAAACTAATCTGAAGACTCTGCGTCTCCAGCCACCCGTGCCCCGGGTTGCTATTGTGTGTAGTTAACAGAAGTACCGTGGCTTATTGCAACGATGCGGGTGCTGATCTTGGCTATCGAGCAGATCAGGTTCTGAGAGAGCCAAGAGGACCTGGAGGGCTTTGTAGATGAAAGCCACTGGGTTGAATTGCTCTCAGAAGCAAACAGCTCCATGCTGAGCTCAGATGTAACCTGCGTAGTGTAGCTTACAGCTCCAGCTCATGCTCTGCGCTAATTGAAGCTTCCTCTGTGAGGGAGGTGTTTGCTGTGAGGTAGTGGAGGACTTGTGGCACCTGCTCTGGTGGGAGCAGAAAATGCATTTTGGGGAGAACATGAGTGTAGGTGGGGTGTCTTGGCTCAGTACTAGCTCTCTGTGGTTCGGGCAGTCCCCATGGCTTGAACTGCCTCAGCACCATCGCAAATTATTCTGGTGGGCTGTGTTTGCACAGATCCATAGACCATAGGGAACATGAAGGACTCAACTTTGTATGTGTGCTCTCTAGACTAAAAACTTACCCAGGACTCACAATTGCCTTTCTCTGTCCACAGGGGATGAATCAAGACAGCAGCTGACATATTACAGCGGGTATTACTTCTTTGTATTAACCGGTAGTAGAATTCAGTGGACAATATATTTCATTCTTGGAACAAATTAGGATGGTCTTGAAATAAAGCCCTGGCATACTAGTATTGTGCTCAATGTAGACTGTAATTTCATGGTAGTTTTGCAGCTATGATTGGTGTTTTTTTTAACGCTGAGCTTTTGCTCAAGCAGGGCAAGGAAAGATGCAAACACTCTCTGCATCGAGGTATTTGCTGCAGTTGAGCCCCTGATGTTCTCCTGCAGCCAACACAACTTCTCTCCTGCTCTGGTGATGACATGATCTTACAAAGCTTCCCAGAATCACAGGCCTCTCCCTCCCAGATGCAGCGGTTCCTGGAATGGCGATACTTTAAAGTGGTTGCTGAAGGTATCCAGAGTGATGCAGGTGTATTTTAGGATACTTGTGGGCTGGCTCATTTCTAGATTGTGGTGTCGTATATTTTTGTTTCTATTTTTAATCACTGTGCTAGTTTGCAGAGGAAGGTTTTTTTGTAATGTCAATGTCTGCTGCAACACACGCTGCATAAATCATTCAACAGAGGCACGTATTGTTTTTGAGAGTTGCACCAACTCTGAGCATAATGGCGAATTATGAGCAGCACTGACCAGAAAAGAGCTGCACCCATGATACTGGTTCCATTCAGTTTGATCTCCTCAGCGTTTGAAATTTACCACTTTGATTTGGAAATTCTTGATGAACTTTGAAGAGCAGGTTTTATCCTTTCCCCTGATGCTGGGCATTGCTGGGGGTCAACCCTCAGCACAATTTGGAGAAGTCTCAGGGCTGTTGTAGCTGGCATTTCAGGGAAGGCTCCTGAGGGGTTGGTTTTTTGGCCTAAGGTTGCTAGAATGTCGGAAGCTTGTGTGTATGCCCTGCCGTTCCCTGCTGCTGGGGGCCGGGGAGGCTCGCTGCCTGCACAGCCTTTTGTGCACGGAGTGATGCTGCCGGCAGAGCAGGATTTCCAGATCCCCCACTGGCAACAGCCTGGAGCACCTTTGAGTGCTGACTCGACCGTGCCTCCTCCCAGGCAAGCTCTCTCTGAAGTCCCTCCGCCATACCTCTGAACACAAAGTAGTTTGAAATGAGTTGTCGCCTTTCTTTTTTTTTTTCCCTCCCCAAGTCATTAGTGTAAAATTCAAATAGGTTAAATATGATTCATCTCACTAACACTGGGAGGGGACAGAGGTCTGGCTATCCCAGGTAATAGCAGCAGAATTCAAAGCCCATCGTCATGCCTCCCAGCAGCAATAGGTTACTCATTACCGTGGCTTTGAAGAGCTTCCCTGTGGGTTGTGCACGCTTCAGCCACCATCACTACTGGCACCGATCAATTAGTGTCACAAGCAGTTTGAGAAAAGGGCCAAGCAGGGAACGTGTGTGGAGCTATTCTCCCACCTGCTGTTCTTACTGGTGAAGCTGGAGGGATCTGGCCTGCCAGCATGGTATCTGTTTGGGAGCTAATTAGTTTGGGAGATTACAGAAAGCAGGATACCTAAGCTGCCTGATCGATCTCCTGCACAGCCCTATAAAGGGAATAGGTAAATGTCATTTCATTACACCAGCATAAAAATTGAGGAGTAGAGGCCAGATGTACTCCCTGGGCACAGCGCACAGCTGCCGGCTCCAGGAGCACCGAGGCTGGAGCAGATACCTCCCTGGGAATATCTGGGGTGGGGGAAACAGCCCCTTTTGGAGGGAATCCCGAGGGAGCAGGAACAGCCACAGCAAACGTGAGAGGAGAACCAGCGTACACCGTGCACTTTGAACCCACTGGAGCTGGTCTTCTCCAGAGGGGCCACATCAGGAGCCACGCTGTGCCATTTGTCTCCACTGGGTGCTGGAGCTGCAGTCCCTTAGATTATGCGCCTCATTTTTCCAAAGGCTTCTCTCTCAGTCTGCTTTCCATAGTCTGTGCCATTTGGCTGCTGGAGGGGAGACTGGAGAAGTGTGCCTTCTGCAGTAGATCTTGCCAATCAGGAGGCAGGGGGCTCTGGCTCCTGCCTAATTACTCAGGTCAGTGGAAATAATGACAAGGATCTTCTCAGATGTGGGTTCAGAGAAGTCTGTGGTTAAGATTCTATCAGAAATGAAAAACAGTGTGCAGCAAAATAATTATTTTGTACGTCTTTTCAGTTTTTACCGGTGATGAGGGAAACAGCAGGAGTTCGCAAAGGGAATATATTTTATTGATGCCAAGGAATTATTGCATCAGTATTAGAACTTCAGGGGCATGTAAATGTTCGAGACAGTGAAACATTGCATTGTTATGGAAAAATTGTGCCTTTGAATAACAGAGAGAAAACTTAAATGTTTTAAGAAAGCTATTTCTACATCTATCTGGGTGATTTGGAAAGATGCTATTCCTCAAGTAAGTTGTGGACATTTCTTCTGGTCCTTCATCTTATGCCATTCACCTGAGTCTATGGGATATCTCTTAAAAAAAAAAAAAAAAAGACAACTTTTCACTTACATTTAAAAATCCTAAGAGTGCCTGATGGAGAAAGAGTGATCAAGGATGAGACTCACTTTAACTCATTGTCTGGAATTTGTATTCTAAAATATTCCAAAGGCTTTTGTCTCAGTGAAGAAAGAGGAGTGCTGTCTTTTCTTTTGCTGCAGTGTCTCATTCCAGTGTCCTAGTCTAATGAGCAAAAGCCAAAACTTCTTTCCTGATGGGTCGAAGAGAGAACAGAACCTCCAGCGCAGGCTGTGCGATGTTCATGCACCCAGCACCTTGCTCTGCAGCCAGCAGCACAAACACTTCCCTTTGAGGGCAGCATCCAACACGGGGCAGTTCTGCACAGGGACTCTGGGACCAGCTCAGGAACCAGAAGCAGTCACAGGCTGCACAGCAAATGAGGCACCGACACCCCGCTCAGGTACCTGCATAACGCTGCGGTGTGCCGTGTAGGTAGCGGGACTGCTTTCTGAGGGTAGTGAAACGCATCACAGAGGTACCTCTCACATCTTCATCTGCCTCTGCAGGTGTGGTTCTTATTTTTCTGCTTCCCACTGAGCATTTTAAAAGTGCATCTTGTTCCCTTAGCTTTGCTGCTCATCCTTGGGAGTGGAAGCTGGGTTCTCTCTGAAGGGGAAGTGGGCGTTTAGGACTCTAGAGTCACTTTTCCCTCTTTCTTCAAGCCTTCTTTCTCCATACTGGTGGGATGGTGCCAGTTATAAATGTGTTTCTGGTTTGGTTTTAATGCCATTTCTATGCTGTCCAAAACCTTGTTAGGCAGAAATGTAATTGTAGCTGCAATTATCCTCACATAGTTTGCTTAATTAGAGGACCATTGTATATTCTACCACCAAACACACTCTGGGGAGATGAGAATTGCTAGAACAAATTTTTCTGGAATAGTTAGAACAGCAGAGCATTTTTGACACCAGCCCCAGCCTTGCTAGGACCTTGCAGCTGAGCAGCTGCTAAGAAATTCAGTACCCACAGGAACAGGCCATGAAGAGCACATTCATTCTCTACTACTACTCAGCTGAGCATTGCTTTTGAACTTATACAAGGTTTAGAGAGGAAGCACCTGGAAGTTCTTTGAAAGTGGAGCTGAAGAGGGTCTGTGTTTGATAGCCTCTCCTGCTCAAGCTCAGTTCCGTCTTTGCGTTCATCTTATAGAGAGATCCCTTTCTCCCACATTTACATGTCTACCTTCACCCCTTCAACAATGCAAGACTCCTTGACCTACTATTCTTAACCTTAACTGACAAAAAGATTGTAATATAAATAGGACATTTATAACCGGCATTGGAGATCTCTTCTGTTGTGTGATTATCTACAAAGTGTTATTACCCCCTTTTTGCACAGGAAAATACGCCTGGATTTTCATTGATCCATCCTGAATCAATGCTTTTAAAAATCTTAGACACATTTTACTTAAGAGCAAAAGCATGCATTTTATGTTTTGACATGGTGTTATTGATTGGAAAGGAGAGAGTAGTGCTCTCCACCTGACTGTCTCCTCAGTTTCCTAGTCTGGCAGCGTCTGGTAGTGCAAGAGCCTTAATGGCTTTGCTCCTGTTTTCTCTGCTTGTTGCCTCTCCTCTTTATCCTCCCAGTCCTCAGCACGGTGCCTTTCTCAGTTTTGTAGAGTAATCAATATTGTGCGCAAGCCTCCTGCTGTTTGCTGTCACTCATATTTGGCACAGCTATAAATTATGTATGGATCTTTCTCTGCCCATATAAAATTTCTATTGCATTTGTCAATTGCTAATCAATAGTTCACTTTTCTTATCCTCAAAGACACACACACGTTCTGAAGTTTTAATGCAGGTAGATTTCCCCCGTACATGTAGATGAGGAGAGCGGTGAGACTTCAGCTAGGAAGCGAGCAGGTGCAGAGGTCCAAATCTAGACCTGGTGGAGTATTTGAGAAGACGTTTAACATAAACCCTTGCTCTGCAGCGCTTTTGTTTCTGCTTTTCACTGCGGAGCTGCTTCCTCATGGGCACGGCAGCCAGTGTTTTAGCATGGCTTTGCTTACCTGTGACCCTTTCAACCTCCACTGTGAAGGATGCTCGCTGTGGTGTAGACCATTTGAACTTCCAGAGCTAATGGCATCTGACATTTAAGTCAACCTTAAAGAAATCTCGGCAAATCCAGTCACTTAAACTAATATGGCAGTGTCTCTTTAAGGAGGCATATTGACAGGCTTTGCAAAATGTCATGTTATGTTGATGTCTCCATCAAGTGTGCGACTCTCCCCTCCCCCCTCCCCAAGTTTTCACCAGCTTTGAAATTGGGTTGTAAAACCAAAGAAAAGGAACAAATAATTCTTTTGTATAAATAGCACATTTTTAAAAAAGTTGGATTGCTGACTATCTGAAATAAGTGAGCAAAGCCCTGTGGCATCAACTTCTGCTGCAGCATCTTTAATACATACACAAGTGCTGTTAGCTGAGGCAAGGAGAAAGTACCGGTGGAGTGAGACTGCTTGAAACCATATTTTGCTTTAGGCAAAACAGTGTGCTAAAAGAACTGAAAACAAGAAAAGCTGCCTACTGCTATCCCTGCAACATTAAACATCAAAACTCAAGCCATTTGCTCCTGAAAGTTGGTCGCTTGAATAAATGCTTGAGATTTGAGAAACTGCTGGACACAATGGGGAGAAGAGAGAACTGATTCCTTCAAAAACCTGACATCTCTCATCACTCCAGAAGACCAGTTGCTGCCTAAGTAAATCCTCAATTAGGGCTGTTGGCTGCAGATCCTGGAGCTGCGCTCGACGGAGGGATTTGCTAGAGCACTCTCCATTTACAGCGACGTGTGCTACAGCACTTTCTGATTCGGAGTCCAACAGAGTTTGACCTTCAGGCCACGCTGCAAAGGTCTCTTTACTTTGGACCAGATCGTGCCACTTTTAATCACACTGCGAAGTATTTTCCTCCTTAAGAGGGCTGACATCTCAGCTAAACTACACGAAAGTGAGTCCAGCTGTCTGGCTTTCCCAGGCTTTACTGATGGGTTTGCAAAAGGGCATAATTCTCCAAATGGCAGAGTGCTCAGGGCTGGATGAGTGGCTTCCTGATGTCCAGGCTTTTGCCTGCAAACTGGGGAAACATGAGCCAGTGTCATGCAACCAGGAGAGATTGACATAATAACAACTTGTGCAAAGGGGCGTGCAGCTCATCTGTGCTACAGTGACTGGCTGTTTTATCGTTAAGAGAGCGTAGGGGTCGATGGCAGATGGGCAACTGAAATGGTATGGTGATAGTATTATTAATAGAATACTAAAAAGTAGTTTCCTAGGAAGTTGATCTCTTGACGTTTCTTAAACCTCTCTCTTGGAGATAGTTTGAGGTTTTGGGGTGGTTGAGCAGAGAAGTTTGGCTGATTGGCTGATGAATCCAGATCATGAAGATCTGGAGATGGAGATGTGGGTCATGAACGTCCAGAGGTGGAGATCATGGAGATCTCAATCTAAATCCTAAAGACCCAGAGAGGGTTTGGCTGTTCCAGGTTTACCCAGGTGTGACCAAAAGTATTACGCAGTGCATTGCCTTTCTGCCTGCCCAGAGGTCCTGCCTGCCTGAATACAGCGAGGGTCCCTGCCCCAGGAACTCACAGCCGGAACAAAACATGGGAGGACTGATTGCCACAAAGAGTAAAGGAGGGACTTGGCCAGTGTCCTGAGGCATAAGAGAGGCAGACTTGGGTGGCAGGATCACCTCTGCTGCCTTCTTTATTAAGCTTCTGCCCCTCAGGAGAGCTCCATTAACCGCTTAATCAATTCATTTGCAAAGGGCTCACAGCCCCACACCTTGTGCTCAGCATCAGTCACTTCCAGATGAGCTGCATGTTACTGTGTACAGAAGTCCTGTGCCTGTGTGCTTCTAATCAGACTTCTAGCACGTTTTTTTCCAGTCACTTCTTTCACAATATATTAGATTAGATTGTTACATGGGAAAAAGAGAAAACATGGGGAAAGATGAGAAAAAGAGAAAACATAGGGAAAGATGAATACAGAGCGTAAGTGAAACTTCTTTGTGATGAGAGAAATGGGTTGTGTGTGTACGTACCACACAACAAGCGCTCGGGTGTGATCTGTGCTGTTTGGCTTCAGTAGCATTTCCTCTGCCAAGGGCTGAGCTACGTGACAGGTCAGGCAATTCAGGAAGAGTGCAGGCTTCGCTTCAGAGTCATAACAAAACTCTTTGGTAAAGGAACCTGTGTGCTTACGGGACTTGCCTAAGAATCCAGAAATGCTTTTAAATGTTGTGACTTTTATCTCCTGATTCTGGAGGACTAGTTATTTCTGAATGTGTGATGCTGAATTGTAAGGGCTGTCAGACAGTGGCCCTTTCTTTTTTGTCTTCTTTCTTCCTCTGGCAAATGGGGGCAGATTAGCTGAGGTTGAGTGGCGAGGTCACCGCCCTCAGCTATCTGCTGTGTCCCCACTGCATGGTCAACTGAGCCATTTGTGAATTAGCTGCTGAGCCACCGATTCCTACAGCACAGAGGTTTAAACTGGGATGAAATTGTTTATGGTTAACCTGCACGTTAGTTCAGAAGTTGAACTGTGCTGCAGAAGTGGTTTGGATGCTGCTACAGCATGGGTGGGACAGACAGAATGGGACAATAACACCTCCTTATCTATCAGGCAGAGATGACGCTGGGTGTCTTTTGATTTGTACAGTCTGAGACAATGATTAAGGCTCTTACAGCTTGTTATAATTCTCATTTGTCGCTGCACAACCTGTGCTCTCCTCCTCTCCTGAGAGCTCTTGTAGCCATTTCATTTACCACCCTACTGAAGATTTGACCATGGGGAGAGAGTTGCAAGATAAATTAATTATTTTTTTCCACTTTGCATTTTCTGTTGGAGCTTAGAGCATCCCAGGGACACGTGTTTGTAAATGTCACTCCTATATAATTGGTTATAAAGACTTTTGGCAGGTTGAAGTTGTACTTCTCTCTGGTCCACTGGTCATCTCAGTGTCTGTCCGCGGGCATACTCAGGATGTGCTGTCTGTAGACGTACTGGGCAAATTGCACTCATCTTTCAGCCTTTATTGTTGCTGTTTGGAGGGCACCTTTTCGTATTTGCAAGTGAGGAAAGAAGGCTGAGCTTACCCACTGCAGAATATACCTCTCAGTTTATGCTTGCATGTTTTGCTTCTCTGGAGTTTGTGTTTTACTCTCATATTGAACACTTGTATTTTAGAGCAGAGGGTTAGGCAAGTGAGCAGGGACAGAGCACCTTTTCTTGCTGAGACCCTATGAATTGCTCATTTGAACTCTCCCTGATATCTGCGCTAGCTGAGCCATGCTGCAGAGGCTCATTGCCTAGCGGCACGATGCTCCAGCAAACCAGACCGCTGGTGTCAAACTTTTCTGTCACTGAAGTCCTCCGCGATCCTTCCGAGTCCTGCTGAGCAAGATCAGAAGTGCTGCTCATTTCCTATGGGCTCTAATTCTCATGGCGCCAATGGGAGCTGCTCATCCCCTTTGGGGAAAGAATGGGAAACAGGAGGCCAGGAGCCCTGCTGGCGCCCGCTGCCAAAGAGCTGCCGAGGGGCTGGGTTTGTAGGACTCTAAATCATCTGGAGCAAGTGAGCTACGTTAGTTAATCCCAGATGAGGATCAGATCACCTGCCTCGCAGCCCAGACCATTTCCCCGGGACCACTGCACTGGCTCAGATCCTGTTGGCTCTAATTCCACCCTTTGTTCTATTTTTGTACGGTAGGTTTTTTAATTAGTAATTCTGTTGAATTTATAACACGTTGCAACTGCGCGTCCCCTGAGCATAAATAGAGCACAGAGAAGAAAGGAGGCAGTGATTTAATGCCAGATCATCGTGGGCCCAATTCATAAAAATGTTATACTTTTTATGTAGGAAAAGGAGCGTCCATGTAACGTATTTGGAATTCATTGAATCTTCTTTCTTATGCATAGAAGTTGCCAACCACTCATTACTCACTGAAGGGATTCATAACTCAAAAGAGGGCAGAGGCAGAAGAAAAATGAGCATGCCCTACTTAATGTGTAAAATTCAAATACTAAAAAAAAAAAGGAAAAAAAAAGAAAGAAAACCTGGCAGGGATACAGGGTAAGTAAATCATCCCTTTAAAAAAGAAACCTCTAATAATTACCTAAGTACAAGATTCATGGCTGATAACTAGTCAGAGCAAAGATATGCGCATAACCTTACTTCAGCTTTTAAACAGCACTTGTGATTATTATTGTTTCAAACAGTGGCAAGTCTGTTTCCCTCGCAAACTGCATACTTCAAACAAAACTTTAATAAATTTATTGGGGAAGCCGCAAGCAGGAAATAGATTATTAGGGGAGAAGATGTTCTTCCATTTACGGTGATCCTAGAGCAGAGAATACAGAGAAAACACATTAAGAAGCACTTCACATTTTTCCTTTGCTGTAACCCAACCCAGACTTGTGCCCAGAAGAGGCAGCCTCCTTTGATCACTGCAGATCCATATTGACATGTCCCATGCCATCCTTCACTCTCTAATCTCTCAGCACTGCGCACATTGCACACATTGCTGTACACACACTCATTACCGTACCGAACAAGAAACCACATAGACTGTACCAGAAACCACAACTAGACAAAAGTCATCGGTCAAAGATCATTTACATTGCTTTTTAGTTGCTTCTACTCCCTCCAGAGAAACTCTGATCTATCAGGAGGTTTGAGCTGTAATTCCTTCCCAGCATGGTGCTTCTTTACACTTGGGTGGGGACAGGAGAGCCATGGGGAGAGGCAGCAGCTTTATTTTGCTGCTGTTTTTTCATTTCAGTTTCCTGACTTCCTAGCTCTCACTCTCTCATAAAGCGTGAGGAAGTTTTCTGCTGTCTCTTCTCACCCATCTTGGTATCTTTGAGGATGGAGAGGATGGAAGGAGAAAGCATGACACACATGTTCTAACTCCAAGTGCAAAAGCCCTCGAAGCGGACAGAGGTGCAGCTCGGCTTTAGGAAACATAAAATGGTACTGGCTCAGCGTAGTTCCATGGCAAGATGTAGTTTAGGGGGCTGAGCCCTTAGATAGGGAATAGTGTTTGTATCAGCCAGTGGGTGAAAAATTAAAGGATGCTGAGAGTTTGTTTTGAAAACAGAGTATTAGGCAATGGGCTAGCACCTCAGCGGTGCTACTTCTGTAATGCAGCGTTTCATCTGGAGAGCAGCAGTGCTGCAGCAGCTACTCCCGTTTGAGCTGAGCAGGCCCTGGGTCTGCGTTCATGGTGGGTCACCGTGCCCCAGGTCCCATCTCACCCCTCCCCTAGGAGAGGGAGAGAGGATACATATCTCCTACACATCTCCTGCTTGCTCATAGTAGCTCAGTACACTGCTTCAAGTTACATCTACACTTGTAGAGACCTCAGCCCTCCCCAAAATACATTAAGAAGCCTGGTGGAAGTGGCAGATAGAGAAATAGCCAAGTATTTTTTGACTCAAAAGGCTGACTAGTGCATAAACATCCCATAGCAAACTGTAGAAATCATTGCCATCGGTTTCAGTGGGAACAAGATATAGCCTTTAATGAGGTCAGCTATGAGGGCATGGATTTGACATCAGAAGCAATTCCTGATGTGCTTGTTATCTGCTCTCAGAGGAACCCTGGCTCGCTTTCACAGCCAGCAATATACCAAATCCAACAGCTTATTCTGGAGTTCTCTTTGGTTTTTTACTAATAGGCAAGATTCACGGGCTAGACTGAAAGAAATAATTACTGGAGGCAGGGTCTGAGGTGTCCTCTGCACTCATTTCATGATGGAGATCTTAAGAGAACTGCTGGCAACTCTACTCACCTCCGTTTTTTTTAAGGGGATGACAGTTTCAGTTGGCGAAAGGCACTGAGCTCTGGTGTGTTGTTAGCTGATGCATTTTGAAAGCATGCAGCTATGAGATCCAGTACCCCATCCTAACTCAGGCACAGCCAGTTTCTTCCTCTCAGCCAGTATTGCCCCTGCACTTTCAAATGGCTGTAACCTTTCCTTGCCATCCCCAACTACCATATACAGCTTCTGCAGCTAGTCAAGAGCTGCTGTAGAAATAACCACATTTTCATGGTGCCCCAAGCAATTCCTGTCTACGTAAAGTTCATTTTAAAAATTGCCTGGGATAAGAGCAGCTGTGTGGACATAAGATACTTTATTATTTTATTGGGCATCTGATTTGTGTCTCACTTGCACAATTTTTTCACTGCATTGACCTTATTGCCCTCACTGAAGTTTGCTAACAATTTATACAGATCAGAATCAGTCCGTATAATTATATATCATAATTATCACCTGCTATAAATTGGTATTGGTCCACTGGAGTCTAATTACACCACCTAAGGAGCTGAGTCATTTGTTATGACTGTGTTATACAATAGGCTGAAGCTAATTACGCTGTATGCCTATGGATGCATCTTGGTGTGTATTTTCCGTCTCTCTTTATCCTCTTTCATTCCCCATTGCTTCTCCAGTGTTTCCAATTACATTAGTTATTTTGCTCCCTGTAGAAATAGTTTCCAAGAGACACTTTTGGGAGCCTGGAATTAACTGACAGTCTGGAGGCTCGATTTTGTGGCCTCATGTTTGCTGTGATCTAGAGGTGTCAAGTTGCCTACATTTTTACAAATTTAACCTTTCAACACATTTCAGAGTCAAATTTATGGCTGGATATGCGCTTGCAGTTGATTCATTCTAACATCCCACGCAGAGAATATTTCCCCTCCTGTTAGAAAATGAGCCTTTGCTGAAAAACACGAGGAAACTGCATTTTCATTAGAGCTGATGCAGTGGTGAGAAGCAGAAACCCTGGATCATGCTTTATTCAGAAAGGGTACAGGAGAAGCAACTGCGGGCCACGGCTGTTTGTCTCAGGCTCTCTGAGAATGAGGTGCCCTCACAGACAGGCCATGCGATGCAGCTGGGGAGTGGGGCAGTCCTGTTCAGCCCTTCAGTGGGACACGGGACGTGGGACCTGGCCACAGGCTCAGTGTGTTTCAGACAGCACTGAGACACACTTTTCTCCGTTGCCATATGATCCAAACCAACTTGTCTGACGACTGGTAACAAGTTTCAACTGTTACTAAATCAGCTGGGGAAAGCTTCCAGCGATGGCGTTGGGTATGTGAGATGGAAGCATCCAGATAACGAGAACATGCCATGGCTGCAGCTAATGCTGGTGGGAGTTTCCAGGAAACAGCTGGCGTGGGGCTCATTTGAATTTCCAGAGGCTGGGAAATTTAGACACAGTGTATTTAAACATAGCTAACATTTTCCTTTTGCTCAAGCGTGCTGCGATCAGATTGCTGTCTTCTTTACCTTGTTCTGCCTTTAAGTGCCTGCAGTCATTTGTTGTATATTAATTGTAGTGGTGCGCTTGCTGCACGGTAGGTACACGACTGTCCCTGTAGTCCTGTCGTTGCAGGGGTAACGCTGACCCAACAGGTTAGCAGGAGTCACTGCTCAGCTTCTGCCTCCTCACCGGGTGAGACAGCGGCATTTCCACAGCACGGGCCAGGCCAAGGGAGGTAGGAGGTAACTGTGGACAGCACAGCCTTGGCCAGCTGTGGAGCAGGGTAACTTTTATGTATACAGTGGGTGCATTAAAAAGTAGTCTGGTATTCAACAGGGCTCTGTGTAGCACACTGTGGTTTTGGTGATTGAATCCGTGTCTGTTGTAGTCACCTTCTCCGTCCTTCCATTCAAGGCAAATGTTGTGCAACATCTGTTGACTACCTGGGGAAATAAAGGTCAGGAACACCAACTTAAATTTAGCTTATTGTATAATAACAGCAGTAGGACAGAAGAGGGTTTAACCACTGCTCACACCTTCTCCTGCCTACAGGACAAAAGACAAAAACCAAAAGAAAAAAATAGTGCCTTGCCTCATGCCATAGCTGTTTCTCATCAGTTTCCATAAGTGCTGTGAGCTCCATGGGAAGGTGAAAGCCTCAATCTCTGCCGCCACCAAAGTTAGCTTTTTCTTTTTTTGGTCCATGAAACACTTTTCTAGTAAATCACTTCTCTGCTCTAGATCAGGACATCTCTGCTCCCTTCAGAAAAGCTGCTTCTGTGACATACTGTGTCCAAGCTCTGGCTTCCCGTGGTGCAATTATGGTATTAAAAAGAGGGATCTTCTGACAGATACTTGTATTTAGGTGAGCAGCTGATAAACAGATTGAAGTTGAAACTGTGGGGAAAAGTAGACTGGCAATTAAACCATCAAAGGCAACCTACAGCAGATTTTGTTAAATCCCCTGGGTTTTAACCCGGTGGAACCAAATCGCTTTACCAGAGGCAGTGAGGCTGTGGTTTTATCGGTGCAGCAGTGACGAGATGCCGCCCTCTGCACAGACTGTTTACAGTCTTTATCTCTGGTTCTTCTCTAGTTTCAGCTGCTTATACTCATTGTGTGAATTTATTAGTCACTTTTAATTTCTTCATTGATTTTTGTTCAACTGTTTCCTGGCTCATGATCTTGGCAACCTATTTCTGTTGGTTAAACAAGCTGTCTTGTCAAGCAGGTTTTCCCAATGTCACAGTTCTAGTATTAACTTTCTTTATTGAGTAATACTGCTGCTTATCCAGGATGAGATCAGACTTCATAACAAGTGGATCAAAGCCACGCAGTTTAGATCCAAAATTGGAGCTGAATCCAAGCATTCCTGAAATTTGAGGATGTTTGAATTGGGTTCTGGTTTGACCCTGACCATGAAGAAAGGTTCAAGCTGTAAAGTTCAGAGTTGGGTTGGTATTATCTCATTAATTAAAGGAGTTTTTAGTTCCATGGTTTGATGTTGATCCATCTTTAATGACCAGTGGTCAAATGTGATGAGCTCGCAAACTGCCCAGCAAAGGGGTTTAACACCTGCTGAGGTACATGGCACAAGACTTCCTCAGAAATGCTCGGTCATATTTAAGGAACGTAACTCATGCTGGCAGCTGGAGAAACCTGGTCAGTTAATAGATGGAAACGTAAGAAGCAGAAAAGGAGCAAATTTTTTATCAGAGTACTTTGATTCATATGAACTGCTACACATTTCTGAACACACTACTCAGATTTCTACCCAAATACCAAAGGGGTCTTATAGCCGTATCCATAACAAAGGCAGAATTACTGGAACCTCATGTGAGAAATGCTGTGCTTAAGATTTCCTTCAGCTGAGTTTTGCAAATGAAGTAATGCTGATTTGTTCAGATATGGCCCAAATGTTCATATTGATTTTGTGGGGTGTACACCCAAACATCTGAACTGTGGTAAAGGGTTGACCCATCACCCCCCTGACGCCTAGACCAATCTGTTATGGTGTGCAGTGATGCAGATAATATTGCATTTCCCAGAAGCTTTTAACACTACGGTGTGATGTAGACACATCTTGAAGCATGAGTTTCAAATCCAAACCTTTATGTATTATACCAGTGTTTCAAAAGAAATTCCTCAGAATGTATTTTAATAACGTAGATTTGGGGTCTTCTATTTTACTTATAGGAAAAGAATTATACCTTTATGAGTGATTAGTTTATTCTTCTGTTTAATAATGAGAATAAAAGTTTTCCTCTATAAACCAGCTTTTGCACTGACAGATATTTAATGTGTTTCAGCCAAAAAGAAACACAAGTGTAATAACTGTGTAACGAATCATTTTGGAAAGAGGCATGACTTGAGTAATTGTGGCTTGGTAGTTTATATAATCTAGGAAAACTGATATAAACCTTTGAAACACTCTAAAGTTTGCGTCATGCCAGAGTTTAAATGAACTCCCTGTTCTCCATACTCCATCGCCAGTGGAAAAGGAAGTATCAGTAGGCTCTTCGTGAAGTATTTTTAAAATATTTCTCTAACATGAAGATTTTTGAATCGCAACCTTTGGCAAACTGGCCATCTTCTTGTTACTGTCTGCACATTACATTGAAAGCAATTATATGCGTAATTTCTCCTCTAGTAGGGACCAATGGTCCTATATGGGCCCATACTATTCTAACCTCATGAACACATCACCTCCTCTGTATCATTTCTCTTTAACATGAAGGATTTTGTACTGAAAAAATGTAACCCTGTTGACCTAAATGAAAGGGATTTTAGGAGGTAAATACGAGTTTCTAATAGCGCATCCCCAGAACTTTCAGTGACATGTGTTCATCATCTGACTTTTATGTTTGAGGGAACACAAAGAGCAGAAGGAAAGACTCTGTGCTTATATATTTACTAATTAATCATCTTCATAACCTTAAATTAAGAGGGAATGGCTTCCAGCATGCGCATTGGATTACCTCTAGAATGCACCTTGTCCACGTCACTTCAACTTTTTTCCCATCTGTAACTGGATCTAGTGACACTTATCTATTGCAGAGAGATATCATGAAGATCCATTTCATGTTGTGAGGTTGTTCCATCAAAAGATAATTTCCAGGGCTCAATACCATCAATACCTCCTATTGATTTCAGTGGGATTTGCAGTGAAAGCAATGCTCCATCCAAAAACAATGTGAGGGGCAAATGTCCAATTTAGCAGAAATATTGCTGGGTTTCCATCTCCAGTGGTTTAGTTTCTCCTTTATCAGTCTGTGAAGATTACTGATTTGACTTGTCACCATGAGCTGTGCCAAACACATTTGAGATAGGCATCACGAGTACAAAGTTTCCACTCTTTCCTGTTTTCCTGGATATTTTCAAAATTACTTTCATGTGCTTGGTATTACTCTTGCCACTTAGAATCAAAAGGAAGAAAATTATTTAATGTGTGGTGTTTAACTAATTGCCAGTCTCCGAGCGGGGCTGTACATTCCAGTGGCTGCACATAAATGTAATTTGGTGTCTGTCCATAGTTTTGGTGCTGGGGTCAGTGCAAAAGTATTAGAAGTAAATGGGAATGCAATTATATGGATACTTTTATTTTACTTTGTCTCTAAAAAAAAGGTAGACTTTAATGTAAAGAGTCCTTTATTTTGAAAGGATGCATCTCGTGTTTTTAAAATAGTTTATGACCTGAATGTGTCTTATATGTAATATTCTCTAGATCTTTGAATTTTCACATGATAGCTTTGCACTGGCACGTCCAAAAGGGTTGGGTGAGTCCAACAGAACATGCTGGAGATGATGGCCTTGAAGGCTCTGTGCAAAACACTCGACACCTTTGTACACCAATGGGAGAACCTGCCTCTGGTTTCCCAGCATGTTGTAACAGCTTTCCCTGCCACCTGGTCTCACTTAGACCACATCCCCTTGCTAGCTGCAGTGGGAAGTTTTAAACAAAGTCTGAAAATGTGTGTTTTATGCTCGGTGCCAGATTTCAAATACAGGAGAAAATCCCAGTGCCAATTTATTACTAATTGTCCCTCCTGGCTGTGTCTGTTCGGCTTCTTGGAACAGCCAACCCTACAGATCACTGTAAATACTAATCTTCTTATACTTAAGGTATCAGGTTTTCTTTGATGTTACCAAACATGTTGACTCTTATCTTGGTTGAATGCACAATCCAGACACAGTTATCATTAATAATGTTGTGTCTGCTGCTTCATTATGGAGAAAATAGCAAGATGCTTCCTTTCAAAATGATAACTTTTCTGCACTTCAGTAATGATCAAGCCTATTTGATTTGCACCCTATTTAATGTTCAAAATGACACATTTACTTCCCTGAATCTACAAAGAAAGCTAAGACCTGATAAGCCTGATAATGTGTGTGCTTAGCCTGATGCTCACAAGCCCCTTCCAGCAAGTAATACACATGAATAAATACGTGCAGGACTGAGGTCCCATGCTTCATTCGCTTGCCCTGCTGTCCTGAAGGCAAAGATTTTTCTAGTATGTATAGTCATCAGCTTTCAATTCGCAGAGAGTCTGAGTCTGTTAGCTTTAACTGGCACAGGCAGATCCATTTAATTCTCTATTCATGTGATATTCTGCCAAGTCATTAGCTTAAGTAAGTAGAACAATTGATGCAAGTAAAGGCTTTTAGGCTGGATCAGAAGAGTTAAAAATATTGCATGTACTAAATTTCATTATATAGAAGATCGGAAGTTGTTCACTGAATTCCACACTCTTGTAAGTGTGAGGCCTGATCCTCCCCTGAAGTAAGTTGGCGTAGAGCTGTGGACATTGTTGGTGCCACTGCAGTTCGTAGCAGGTGAGCAGAAGTCTGTTTTCTATACAGCGACATTTCAGTCTCTTCATGACTCATTAACTTGACCGCATACTCCCTCTGAACCTGATCTAAAACCTGTATCTCAACGACTTGATCATCCTAAAGAATGGCTAATTAACAACTGCATGCTTAAAAAAAAAAAAAAAAAAGGAAAGGAAAGGAAAGAGATATATTTTCATGTTTTCCGCTTGGCAGAGTATTATGTTATGAATAATATAATATGCATTTCAAGATCTTGTTAATTTTGATGTGATAATAAATGGGAATTCCTAGTGGAATTTTTTTGTCCAGAAATATGAATGGTATTAGCTCAACAGTTATATGATTAAGCAATAAGACCTGCTGAGGCAGGCACTACTCAGCAATGATTGACTGCTTTAATTGATTGACATCCAGAGGTAAAGCCAAGGGCACCAATTTACAGATCAGGTCAATTATCTCCTGGTAATGCCCACTTGGTATGTCTTATTGCTATGCTAATAGTAACTGTTATTGAAACATTTTAATGAGTTTTTAATTTGAAAGTGGTAAATTTTAAAAGGGTGAACATTATTCAACTTGAAATAATGGGAGCAGAAATATTCTGCTTTGCTAATGGTGATGTAAAACTTTTGTTGTGCATACCAATACTTGTAGAGATCATTTTAATTCATCTCCCAGGGAAGGCAAATTCTGTTTGGCATCTAATAAAAACCCAAGATGCAGCAGCACAAAATACCTGGGATTCAACTGAGCAGCTCACAGAGCCTGGGCGGTGACCACAGGCTGCCACATCCAACTTTAGGTGCAAAGGCACCCGAGGAAGAGGACACTTGTTGTAATGACATTAAAGATCTGGTTATGGAGGCAGGGAAAAGTGTTCAGCATGATCCCAAATAGAGTGCTCTAGTAGGAAGGGAGCTAAGGGCAGGACTGGCATATTTCTCATAGGGGAGAGCTATGTGTCCCCGTGAAGGTGGGGCACCCAGGCTCTGCCACCCACCCACCCCTTCCTTCACTTTCGCCACACGCTATTGAAGTGCAGTCACAAAGCGCTGCGTGGGAACCCAGCTCTGTTTGCTGTTCTTGACAAGATCTAGCTCGTGTAATTGAACCCAGTCTTTGTCAAGGAAGATTTAATTTCCAAGAGCCCCATGTTTTTTACAGAGAAAGGGACGTGAGTCGTCCAGCTCACTTTCCCACCCCAGGCAGTTGCCCAGCGGCTTGCGGCTGCTCTTCTGCTCCAGGTTACCACGTGGAGCTGGCAAAGTAGACAGTGTGTTGGCACCTCAGCTCATGCTGTGCAGAAGCATGGGGAGATGTGATGTGTTGGGTCTCAAGGGTGTGCGTAGCTGCTCTGAGGGACAGATTAGAGAAAAAGAGAGACCTTCTATTGAAGTTGCCAGAGGGGGAAAGAATGTGGATGTAGTTACCATGTGAGCATGCAATGGCAACCGGGAAGATTCAGGATATAAGGTCCTCTGTGAGGAATCAGCTGACACCTCTAGAGCACAGGATCTGGTAGAAACAAAGATACTTCATTGAAAAATAAAGGGTGCAGATGCTCTAGGCAGTTACTGAAACATACTGAAACTTTTTTTGTGCAGGACATGGGGAAAAAAAAGCTCCATGGGCTGTATCAAATAGACAGGAACTGTCTGTCATTCATGTAGCCTCAAAGTAAAGTTTTAGGAAGGTAAAGTTCAACATGTCATGAAATCTTGTCCAAGGAAAAACAGTGTTAAGCAGATCTAGGAGATCCTGCATGGAACGGTATTAACAGCACAGGTGCAAAGTGTTCCTGTGCACATAAAAGAGAGGAAGGATAGGAAGAAATGAGTTTAGCTAAATCACAAATTTCTCGGTTCAAGCACTAGGAAGAGAAGGGGAGAGTAGCCTTAAGTTCAAAGATTTGTAACTGTGGTGGGATATATTTGGACAATGCAGAAAATGTGGTGCATCTGGGACGTCAGTGGCTAGATGAATATCCTTGTAGGTCCTATAAGAAACTAGAGTAATCACAGGGCTTTGGAAATGAAGATCATGTCCCAGGGCTGCAGCATAGCAAATATGGTCTTTCTCCAGAGGATGGTGTCTCCTCTCCAGAGGAGAAAGACTAGACATGCCATGTTCTTGCAAGGCTTTTGACATCATCCCACATGCTATTTTCATCTGCAGTCCAGGAAAGTGGTTGAAAAGCCACTGTTGCTAGCAAAAGGAGGAGTGGGTTAAAACTAGCGGGTTTTTCTGGGAGCCTGCTGCAGTCCCTGTCCTTTTCAGTTTCAGTATTTGCATTAGCCACGTGGATCATGTAGGCTGTACGATCTCCAGCACTGGAGGTGTTTAAGAAGATGTCAGACAAGTATCTGTCAGGTGTGACACAGAACAGTTGATCCAGCCTTCAGGCAAGAGCATGAACCGGGTGACCTCCATGGTCCTTCCAGTGCCATTCTTCTGGGCCTCACATCAAAATATTTTAAGCTAATATGCCAGAATTTAAACTGGAATGGCCGAGACAGAGGAAAATAATCCTTCCTGACAATCCTATTATGTGGGCTGTAACCTCTAGCAGAAGGGTGGGGGGAGCAAGGGATGCAGTAACATCTTAAATCACCACTGTAAGACTCAACAGAGCTCATCTGTCAGCAAGTCTTGACAGGAGAGTCCTAAAAAAACCCAAACAGGACTAGCAGGTCTGCAGACTAGGTGCTTTTTTTTCTTGTTCTTTTTTTTCCCCCTCTTCTCCCTCCATTTACTCCCTCTTATCAGACCTTATTTAAGGGAAGACAAAGTCAGTTATGCTCGAGTTCAAATGAAACTTTCCAACTTAGAGAGTTTCATTGGGTACCAAATGATGCCAAGCAAGCCTGCCTGTCCCTGGCTGACATAACATTGCACGACTCCGTCCCTGGGACCGGCACAAATACCAGTTATCAATCTCACAGGCAAGGGAAAGTTAAATGAAAGATTGAGGGAAATGTGCGTGATGACAGACGAGCTTTGCACACCCCTGTTGGGTGTTGTGGGTTGCTCAGTTGTACTAAAAGTGTAGCTGTAACATGAGATGTAAATAGCTTTTACATTATCAGGATTTGGGGTCAGTACCTCAGACTGTCCATAAAAAATGACTTTTGCAGACGTGATGTGGGAGCTGGGGACTTGGTTTCCTAATCATTTTTCTGCTCTTTGGTTTCCCTAACTAGGGTGGGGAACATTTCCCAGCCTTTGTGAGTGCTCTGAGCTGAATGGATGGAAAAAACTGTTTGAGAGTTAAGGATTTAATCGTGCTACAAGGGTTAAAAAATGCTGCTAGTAGACTTATCCGAGGCTTGAAATACATGTTTATACAACGTACAATAATGACCCAGAGTTACAAAAGAGCTCAATTATGCATCTAGCACTATGCTGAGCACGGATTGTATAAATAAAAGTTCTGAATAGTTTTAATTCCTTATGTATGTTTTCAAAATACCCTTAGTTAATGCTCTTGAGTTTGGAATAACTTCTATGGGCAAGGGATCAACAATGATGTGAAGATGAATTTCACGCCCCTTTTAATCCATGCCATGAAGTTATGCAAAAGTCAGTGAAAGATCAGTTCCAGTTCAACCCACACTGATGCCCTAATCTGTGTGCTGTCATCAGGCAATAGTGACTTTGGAACATGCCATATGGGAGCCTGGCAGATGTTGCACAAACTGGCTTTTCCTTCCTGCTTCCTGGGCTTTCGTCAGGCGTATGCTCCGTCATGGCAGCGTGCAGGAATGGGATCAGATCAGCCTCTCTGTAATTGCTCTAAGATTGCCTCATTCTGCCTATTGCACACTCACGGGGCTCTGCAGCGTTTGTTATTTTCCATAATCCAACCATGTATCAGAAATTATATTGCAATATTATCCCTATTGCTTCTGTTTGTAGTAGGAAGAGTTCACTAGCAGCAACTATCGTCAGTGGCTTTGGGGATTGGTAAGCTTCCAGAGACCATGAAATCCCAGCTAAGACTCCTTCAAGGGGGGCTTTAAAACAGAGTCCGTCAATCCATACAGTACTTTGTCTTTTCTGCCTGCACACTGATGGGGGAACATCTGGATGGTGTTTGCAGGAAGGCACTGGTTGCACTACTCCCCTGCACCAAGCCAGCTCAATGCCACCCAACATTGTACAGAAACCAATGGTCAGCATAATGCTGAGCCTGAGCTAATAAACCCTGCTTAGATTATTTTGCAATAACATGACTACACAGCATTTATATTCAATGTGGCGGTGTGAGGATGAGCAGAACAGATATGCATCCACTGGCGGAGGAGCGCACAGACTTGACAGATCTCTTTCTCTGGTTCTTTGCTTCTTCTGCCATCCATCCCTAGAGGTGCAACGCTTCTTTCAAAAGGCAGTTTATTTTACTGACTAAAATTACAGGTTTACTTCTTTGTTTAACCTTCCAAATGGAAATAGGCTTTCCATTTCATCATGTCCCTAAGTTAGGATGTCATCTTTGTTATTGTTTTTTGTTTATATACAAATGGGCTCCAAATAGCCCCGTTCATAAACGCAACTGCCAAGCAAGGCTGCTTCCAAATGCACGCTACTGCGCTGGTAGGTAACTGAGGTCCCCAAAACACGGCGCGTTGTGGGAACCAGCAAAGAGCTGGTGGATTATTCAAAGGGATATATCACTTGCCAGAATCACCACTTTCTATTTTGCAAATATGCAAAACATTAATAGGTGCAAATCTGTACTGAAACGCAGAAATATCATGGGCTTGGGCGTCTTCTTTTTGTAGTTAAAAAATAATTCAAATAAATCTGATTAATTAGAGCTTTCAGGAAATCCTTTAAGTTTTTCAAACTCAAGTGTTTTGAACTGTTTTGGGCCTTGGTCCTGTATTAGTTGCTGCTTTGATATCAGTTGAAATCCTGTCTGGATGGAGTCTGTTACAGTATCAGGTGCTTCTGCAGAACAAAGAATGGTCTATCACAGCTACAACCATTACGCGGTGATGTTACATCCCATCACAAAGTATTTATTTTCTAGACACATCTAGAAATGCAGAAAAGCATCAATCTATCTTTGATGTGTTTGTAAGAAATGGAGTAGTGTAGTACAGTGAGCTCATGCAATATAAATATGTATCTCAAAATCCGTATCAGAGGAACACAGGTAATGTCACCACCTTTTAAAGGGTGGAAGGACAGCGTGTCCTACAAAAAAAAAACCATAGGCATTGCTGATTTGTGCCAAATCTCACACTGTTGTAATGGACTATTTATTTCATTTAGCTTGATCGCTGCAGAGTTTACCTTTCAAATCACTAGTGCTGTAAGAAAAAGGAGAAACTATGCATCATGCGTGTATAGGCAATTTGTGCCAAACTATTCAAAAGCAATATAGGTTGTCAGCAAACAGGGCTATTTGCTGTGTGCTGGTACCTGCTGTATGTCGCGTATTATCTGTAACAACTCTGCAATTCGTTCTTTCACTCTTGTTCTCTCTCTTTCATCACATTAGATTATGTAGAGGCACTTCAAGGTAAATTTTTTTAACTGTGTGGGAGATGCGTGTTGGAGAAAAACTAAGCAGCAAATATCTTGAATGTTTTTTTAGCACAACTCCATCTGTCACCTATTTTGACAACTTACCTGCTCATGTCACCTCTGTCTCACGCTGCTGTGTTGAGTCATATTGTGTTATCTCAGAATAACATATTTGGGAGCCAGGGCTGCTGTAAAAATGCCGCATGCTTAGTAATTATACGATAGGCTTCTGTGCATAAAGAATAGAGGGGACAGATTATTTCTGTTCAGCCACCTCCGCAGCCCTGCTGTGAGTGGTGTTATGGTGTAATGAAGCCGCTCAGTGACACTGCACACTTAGGGAAGCTCAAGGTCAAGAGCCTCATTTGCATCACGAGTGCAACACCTCTTGCTGAAGTACTGTTCCGCATTGCCCGCACTGATACGTCCTGTTGCAAACTGCTCCTTCCAGATTGTGCAAGATAACAAGTCAGCTAAAAACATGCAGAGATGACAGGGATATGGATTATTCATACGACCTTATAGAAAATAATCTATAGGCTCTTACAGCAGCTGTGACTTTGTTTCACAGTTTGCTGTATTAAAAGAGCGCATTCAACTTGCAGCCTGGCCACTTTCAAAAGCGTGTTACCTGTAGGCGTCCCGATAATTTACACTCACAAATTATTGTTTCTTTAAGCCTTTTCTGTCACTGAGTGTAGAGGAGGAGCAGGAGACAGGCAAGTGCTAGAACCCAAGTGAAAGCAGACAGAGAAGAAAAACAACAGTGAAGCTGCCAGCTACACAAAGTAATCCAACAGGAGGAAATAAAAGGCAATCCTCCTTCCCCACTCTCTTTTTCTTAATGGCTGCTATGTAGAGTTTCCCTTTGCACAGGGAGGTGCAAGTCTAATAAGAAAAGGGAGTCAGAGTGTGGCCCTTCAGTAACTCAGAGGAGGAGGGACATTCTGAAGGGCTGGTCCACGTGTCCCTGTCCCAGCCGTCAGGTAGCTCCAGTTGGTTTGGGGCTTGGGGGTGAAGCAGTGTGGGGCAGAGAGGCTTCAGTAATTCACTGAGATGAGATACACACTTCATGGTGCTTTTCAGAACTAATAATTAGTCACTGAGGGTACGTGCAGATGAATGCTAACACAAGTTGGGGTGGTCGCTGCAAAGATGGTATTAAGTCTTTTTTTGCAGCTCAGGCTCCGATTCTACAAGTGGTTGTAATGAACAGAAGGAGTCTCTCTGACTCCATTCAGCTGTTGATCAGGTCATGCCCGTGTCCAAATGCCAGAGTTGTCTGGCCAGCTTGCCTGCTCACATTCTTGAGGGAAGTGTGCTACGTGAGACCCGTCGTGGAATTTGGAGTCTGAATGGTTGTTAAGTAGCAGAGTGCTGGTCCCGCTGCACGCCTTCCTGGTGTTTGGGACATTGAGGACTCCAATGTTGCAATGTTTTGAAGCTGTGCAGAGAGAAAGTGCAGATCCTGGGGAAGGATAGAAAGAAAAGCTTAAGGGTTTTGATTAGCATTCATCCCTGTTGTAAAATGCATCAATCTCCTAAGGATTACTCCCAGAGATGATAAATCTGTTCTAACTAGGTCCACAGTATAGTTGGGCAAGGAGGGAGTGCACAAAGGCTGAGCTTTCTTTTGGGGCCCAGGTAGTCCTGGCTTTCCTCTCCTCTGGAGGCCTGGTGGACCTGGGAACAGGCTGTGCCATGCAAAGGCATTGTGTGATGTGAACTCCTTTTGCAGCTGGCAGCCTGGGAGGGAAGTATAGGCTGAGCAGGATAGGGCTCAGTGCCCTGGCACATATGAGATTAGCCAGTGTCGGTGCAGTCCTTTGGCAAAACAAAATATGAGCATCAGATCACATTTATGCCTCCAGCTTGTACCTGTCCTGCCAAGCTTGTGCACCCTGCTGACAGGTTTGAGGACAACAAGTGGCAATGGAAATGCATTGACTTAATGAGCTTTGCAGAGACAAAACATGTTGGTTTTAAACCAGCTCTGCACTTCAGTCAGATCCTTTTGGAAGTCAAATGTATACATATTTCTGGTGTGGTTTCCATTGTTACTTTAGGTGGATTTTCCTGAACTATGTCTTGCCTAAAGCTATGGGAGACAACACATGGTATAAGAGGCAGCTCCTGAGCTGAAGAGCATGTGATGCAGTACAGAGGCCCTTGAGTCATGAGCTAAGGAGACAATTAGCTAGCATGAGCGGTACCTCTGATTGCTTGGAGAAGATTCATCCACAGTGAAAACTGAAGTCCCAATACAAGAATCGCAGGAGCAATTAAACGTGTAACTTCCACCCAACTAACCTAGCATTTCCGCTGTTTTGTGTAAGACAGGAAGGACAAGATGTTACTTGGTGGAACTGTAGTTGGTAATAAGAATGTTCACCAGGTTAAGGAGTTGGAATAGCAGCACTTGTGCAGCTTAGTAGCAGGACATTGGCCTAGGAGGATGGAGAGCCAGCCTGAACTCTGCCAGGGGTTTGTCCATCTAAGATTTATTTATAATTGCAGATTTGTTGTTTGTACTTGGGCATTAGATGGTGGGGAGGGATAAGGGATGCTACAAGGCTACTGTCAATCATTTTGTCTCCAAATACTGGTCTAGCTCCGGTACCAGTAGGGGTGGGCACAGGATGATCTCCCAAGTTTGGGGTTCTTCAGAGGCTCTCTAGCCTTTCCTACGCATCTGAAGTTCTCATTTCCATGCCTAAGCCTTGTAAACCACGTAAAAGAGGCTCTTTAAGGTAGAGTCCTATGAAATAAGACAGTTTCAGGCAAGAATGAAACGCTGTCCTTTCTTTCCTGGAGTTTAAACTGCACACGGCAGAACCTGTAGCCAAGCCACAGAAGAGGAAGCACTATTGCAGCAGCCATAACAGCTCAGTCCCAGCAGCCATGGCTGGTTCATCCTGGCACCAGCTGCTTAGCTGTTGAAGGCTTAGCACTGGGAGCACGGCGGGTGCTGGCCAGTCCTCCTCCTCCCCAAGTGCACCCGGCACCCCCTGAGCAAACCCTCCCACCTCTGCCTGGCTGCTGCTGGCAGCGCTCGGGGACTTGAGGGGCGGATGCTGCCAAAAATTTATCTTGAGATCAAACACCAGGTGTTATAAAGGTCATTAATGTTTTCCAAGTAACGTTCTGTTTGCTTCTCAAAGCCTCTGCCAAGTTTCTCTGAGGAGTGTTCATAAAATGCTCTGGATGTCTCATACAATAAAAAAAGGTAGCAGGTTTCTAAACCAATTTGTGATACATCAGTAGCATCTCAGAAGAGTATGTTCTTATTGCTTGAACTTGTTCAGGTTGGCTTCCTCACCAACTGAACTCTTACACTTGGAATAATAATAAAAAAATCTATTATTTATATTTTAGCAGCTTTGCAGATTTAGGAGCGTTATTTAACCGAAACATGCCCCAGCTGTTAATTTAGGTTTCACAGTCTATCCCCACCAAATGTTATTTTTATGATATAGTGATCCTGTGACATGTATTGCTCTTGGCTGGTATTCCTCTGGCAATCAATCCAACCCATTTAGAAATGCAGAGGAGGATGCAGGATTACTTGCAGGATTACTTGCAGAATGGATGCATCGGAAGACACTGTTCTAGTAACAGTTGATCATATAACTAAAACAGGTCGGTTAGGGATGGCAAAGACACTGCTGTGTTTCATTTTAAAATATGTACCCGGGCTTGATGCATTTTCCAAATTGCACTATATAAAGTCTTACGGAGTGTTTGGTGACCTGTATGTTCACTCTTTTTAATTTCTGGTAGGCTAAGGCCAGTGGGAGAAAGTTGTTTACATACCCAAAGCCATCTATCTCTTTTCTTCTAATCAGAGTGTGTACCAACATCGTCTTCAGCCTCCGTCCTGTGCTTGCTCCCTTGCCCTCTCCGCTAAACTCTTGTCACCTCTAACTTTTTATCATCTACCTCAACCTCTCTCGCTTGGAACAAGGCAGGTTACTTTAGTAGTGCTGGCACTAAGTCATTATTCATGTGGTTCCTTGTGGCTGAAATGAGTTAAGGCGCAATTATATGAGCAGCCGAGCAAGCAGATGAGAGGGGGTAACCACTGGCTGCAGAGAGAAGTGATGAGCAGATTGAGGACAGGACAAGCACATATTCAGGTAGGATAGCTGTGACCAGACAGACTTTATAAATGGTCTTAATCAATATTTACGTTGTATCAACCCAGAAAAGAGGGAGGTAAGTTAGGTGTTCACAGCATGACATTTTTTTTGTCCACACGCAAGATCTTGAGAGTTTGCTCTTCAATTTAGTCAATTTTGTTATTACTGCAACTGAATCTGATTATATTAAATATCTATTTAGGTACATTCAGTCCAGTTGCCTGCAGTATTATTTTCTGACCTGCTTTAAAATTATTCTTGCCTTTCTCATGTTGAAATTTCAGAAGTGAATACTGTGTCCTTTAGGAACACTCCTGCTAGGGGAACATACAGGGAGGGCTCCGACGTGCTTGGCCACTGACAGAGTGTTCTCCAAATAAAGCTTCAGGTTGCGTTAGGCTTCCATCATCCCAGATCTTGTTCCAAACTGTTCAAATTAATGAGTCACTATCACATTATGAGAAATGTATTCTACCTACTGATTTTCAACTGTAAATTATCTCTTTCTATATATTTCATAAAATAAGAGACAAGGACCATATTTTACGGCAGCAATCTTAGGGACCTTATTTGTCCATGTCAATCAACTCTGCAAAATGTATTTTTCAATCAGAGGAAAAAAAAAAAAGGCAAAACCAGTAGGATCCAAGCCTAAATAATTGGGCCAGAGCCTTAGCTGGTGTGAACAGAAATATTGAAATCATGGGATACATAGCAGATGTTACCAGCTCAACATCAGCTTTTTTTATATTACAGCTGTGACAGAAACATTGACCTTATGTTACAAGTAACAATTAGACTTTTCATATTGTAGTTGGCTTACTCTTTCTCTTTTTTTTTTTTTCCTCATTTTTCTCTTTCCCGCTCCCCCCCCTTTTCTCTCTGTTCTCGCTCTGTTGCATTATTTTATTAGAGTTCAAGATCTGGACAAGTCAGGCATTCCTGATAAACTTGTGTTACCAGCACAGCATTTAGTCATAAAACTTCAGAACAAAGGGAATGAAAAGCATGTTTCACAATATTTATTTATTTCCCCCAGGTCTTAGAATAGACCAATATCCTTCCCAAACTTCTTTGCAAGCATTCAGGTATAATTTGGATGAGTTGAGTATAGAGACAAGAGGGCATGTTTCAGCTACATGAAAGAGGTTTATATTTTCATTTCAGAATGGAAAATGTGTCTCACAGTTTAAAGAGCAGTGTTAAAGACTGTGTATTGACTAAACTGTTGCTGGACTGCTCAAAATATTGGCTGGCAGAGAGAATGAAGGAGGTAGCTTCAGCAAACACGAAGTCTGTCTTACATGATATTTACAAAGAAATACAATAGGTACCTCCCAGTAATAAGAAGTCTCTCATTAAATTTCTACTCAGTTTCCACTTTACTATTTCAACCTAACTTTTCCTTGATTGGGTTGAAAGAGTAAGATGTATTGCATTGACTGAGAAGTTTTATCCTGAGGCTGGGAGACTGAGTGTAGAGTGATGCTGGAGAGATAAGTTGAGAGCCAGTAGTACATTTTGATGGGTTTGGCTCCCAGGATGTGACAAAGAATATGCTTATTGTGTTCACTGGCCCATGGCTGCAAAGGGATGCTCATGGGAGGCTGGAGAATAATGTACCCTGCCAGAGACAGTCCTGCTTAACAGTTGGACATGCCTGCAAAACGGGGCCTCTGTGTCAGGGTATTTTCTGTATGCAGAGAGAAACTGGAATGACAGACAAAACACAGATCAAAGGGGGAACCAGGCAGAGTAAATGAGAGATGAGATTGAACTGGAGCAGTCGAAGGAAAGAGCGTCTTTTCCAGACGCAGGAATGAATGGTTAAAGTGTAAGATTGGACTCCCTGCAATTGGCTCGAGCTCAGTAAGGAAAATAGATTTAGTAAGTTAAAGAGGAAGAGAGCCACTGTATGCTCAGAAGAAATATATCAAGTTTTTGGCACAAGGCCTGTTTAGCATTTAATTTCCACCGCACAGAGGCGAGCCCCACCCTGGTGCATGATGGAGCTGCTCAATCAGCTCAGCTGCTCTGCGGCTATGAGATCAAACTGAGAATGACCATCCAGTGCAAGGCATCTCTTTCAGCTTTCTCCAGCTCTGAAAGTTACTCTGAAGTAGCGATGAGGTAAAGGTAAGGTAAGGAGACTTGCTCGCAATGGCAGGGTGCTGCACGGGCATTCTGAGCATGAATCAGAGTTCTTTGGTCCTTCTCTGACATGACTTGAGGGAACACTAGACCAGGAATGAATTGAGTAGACTCAGTGGCTGTTTTGACAGTGTCGCATGATCCTGTTTGCAGTGACTGAACTGCAGGGCTCTAACCTGCTCTGTTCAGCTGAAAGCAGCTACAAGAGCGAGTGCCCCTCTGAGAGCTCGTGTTTTCTCTTTTGAACCTACCATGGCTTCACAGCTGATGGTGCCCCAAGATCCCTGGCTGCTTTTGTTAGCTCTTGTGCAGGCCTGCCATTCTAGCATGTGCGTGTGTGTACCTGTGAGTCTGCGAGGTTAAATTTTGCTGTTAGTCGTATCACACAAATTGTGTCTGTTTCCTATCTGATGCAGTTTGAGACCAGGATAAACCAGCTAATATAATCAGTTACGCAGATTCTCTGAAATCCTGCACTTGGTTTGCTACATGTGGGCTTTGGAAGTTGGAATATTACCTTAAGGGTAATTTCCTTGATGTGTAGTTAAAATCAGCCACTTTTATAGCCTTTGTTCATCTGTGTGAATCTGACGTGGCACATTTAGTCATAAGAGCCACAAAATAATTGCCTGTGAGTGACAGATTTATTTTTTCCCCTCGCTCATCAGCTAAGAGATCCTTGATTATGGAGATGGTAGAAGGCCTCACACCCTCCTGCTCCTCAGAACTTGATCTGCAGTTGCCAGTAAGCAGGAGCTGAAGTAGATTGCAACCAATTCATCAGCTTCATGAATGCCAGCAAATAAGTAAAAGCTGATAAAATAATAAATCTTCACTTGGCAAACTGAAAAGGAAAAGCTTAATGAAATCCTTGGCTGGAACTGGAATTTCACCTACTCTTACTGACCTAAAGGTGTCATTCACAGGGTGGAGGGAATATGAAGCTTTTGGGAAATGGAGAGTACCTGGAGCAGAATTGCTGTCTTCCAGGAGGAGAGTGGAGTGTTTATATTTCAGAAAGGACTGAAGCTGGTTAAACCACGTTCCCAACTCAGGTCACGTGGTCTGCTCTTGGCTGTGTTCTTGCACCTTCTCCAAAGGGCAGAGACCTTTTCAGAAGCTTAAAGGTGTCAGGGAAATGTCCCTGGTCCCTCAAGCGCAGAACTCTCTTCTTTTCCTTCTGTATGCACTGAGAGGTGTAGGCATCATTTGCTTCCCGCTGATGCCTCCCTGCGAGCTGTCTCTCCGTTCTGAGCCGGGGCCGGCCGTGCTGCTCTGCACGCCATGCTGGGGATAACAGGGCCTCCAGAGCCTCTGCAATCCCTCCTGGCATGCAAGAGTCTCCCATTCATTCATTCTTTCTTTCTTTCTTTCTTTCTTTCTTTCTTTCATTAATTCCACCTAATAAAACTATGTTGGTGTAGGAGGCTGGGATCACACCCAGCTTGGCAGAACTATCAGGTTCTGAAGGAGAAAAGAAGTTCACAAAGTGATACCACGTCATACCCACGTAACCCAGTAATAGCAACTCTGATATGTATTATTTTGCAGTAGCATCCTAGCAACCGTGTCAAATAGAAGAAAAAACACGAGAACAAAGAGCGCATGTTGCAACTACCCTGAAGCGTGTCTGAATTAATTATGCCTCTTAATTTTTTGGATAAAAAACAGGTGCTTATTTCATTATTTACAGCACAAAATCAAAACACTACTCTTCTATTTATGATGATACTGATTCTGCCCAGATTGTGTTGGTTTTCCTGCTATCAACAGGAGCTCTGAAAAATTTGACATCTTCCCATGCTTTTTGAGAACCAGGAATGAAGTGGCTTTTCCCTAAACTGAAACAGTAGTTTAGAAATTTTTTTAAAATAAAAGGAAAGCAAAGTTTGTATTATTGAGGGAAAGAGTTTTTTAAACTTTTACCAAACATGTAAAATAAATCATAGTAGTGCTGCGGACTGTACACATCAAAGCAGTTGCAAACCATCAACCAGTTACTCTTGAAAACACTTTTGTACGGCAAATCAGTTGGCTACTACGCTAACCAAGTTACGGGAAACTTCGATTTATCAAAATCAGTACTTACCCTGCAACCAAAAAAGGAGGTACGTGCCATCATTTCAACTTCCTGAGATGATAAATACACATTTAAAAGACACAATTTGCCAAGCAAGTATTATTTGCAGAATTAAATTTAGTGTGGAGAGGCAGCGTATTCTCAACAGGAGCCTGTGCACATCGTTAACTTCAAACTAGCTTGTTTATTTTCACAGTTCAGTTCCCTTTAACAAATAAAACACAGTTTGGCAAACTGTGTAACGCAGAACATGTCTGTAACCTGCACAGAACATACAACCAACAAATGTTTCAAAATGGGAAGTCTGACCCGCAGTTCTGTCCCTCAGGCTTTTCTATCAGCAGAACTGTCCTGCAATCAAAGCTGTGTTGCTTTAAAGCTGAAATATTGTAGTGATGGATGAGTCACATCCCTAAGTTAGTGATTGGAGCCAACAAAAATTGCCAGGAGTTGCTCCTTTCAAAAGTTGGCTTAGTGTTCCACAGCTGCCTCCTGTTTAATCAGAATGTTTGCATTTATTATTATTTTCATCCACCTCTCAGCCCTCATTAATATTGATCCTTGCCTCCACACCAATGGGAGCTGCAGCAACTGTAGCAGTGATGCTGCAGAGTAATTGTGTTTATAACTGTAAATACAATTGATTGTGGTTTCACCGTATGAGCATGAACTTACACATATAGGATCTATTACATTGTGAAGAAATGTTTTAAGTGAATTCCGATGTCAGCTAAATTGATAGTTAAGGGTATGAAATTCAGCACTGATAAATGGAAATGCTTTTTTACACAACACATGATTTAACCGTGGGCCTGTCTGCCACAGCAAATTGTTCAGACTGAGATTTAGAAGGATTCAGATTTAGATGCCTATATGGAAATCTGAAGTACCTAATGTTATAATTAATGGAACAAACAGTGAAAAGGATATTGAACCTCCTGTTCTAGGATGTAAATCAGTCTCTAACTACTACAGAGCAGGATATGAAAACAGGCTGTTTACATCTGCCCAATAACGTGCCTTTGCATTTCTCCTGATGTATTAGGTACTGATCAGCATCAGACAACAGCTACTTTGGTTCTGACAGAACCGATCATTTCCAGTGTTTCTAGCAGCAAGATGTTGCACATGCTGTGATAGCACCCAGGTTCAGAACAGCAAGGCAAGAAAGTTCTGCAAACATGTGGCATCGTATCATTTTTCCCCCAAAGACACCGTTTAACTCTCCTCACTGACAGGCCCCAGTTAAGTTCAACCCAGTTACTACTTTCGTAAATTTAAGATTTGAAACTGTTTTGCAAAATGTGTTTGCATCCCCCTGTTTTACGTAGGCATTGAGTTACAGGACAATGTTTGTGAGGGAGATGGTAGGTTGCATGAAAAAGCTTTTGTCCCAATGCAGGTGCTTAATAAATATGTCCTGTGACAGGTATTACAGAAAGAGTGTGTAATTAGCATGGAACTTTGAGCCAGGAGAGAATCAGTGAAGAAAAATTTGTGATTATTGCCAGTTGCTACCCTGTGGTTCATATCAAAGAGTGGTCTGAGAGCGCACAAACTGTATTTGTTCCTTTTGTTTAAACCACGTGAGAAAATGCTCTCCAGGACTACACCTAATATACTCATTCAGTTCACAGGACCAGACTAGCTACTTTATTTCGGCTAATCTGAAGTAAATCCCTTGAGATAAACTTGGTGTTCACATCAAGTGTCAACAGATGTGCTCCTGCGGGGCTGCGCTGGTCACTAATAAAGACCTGGCCTTCACAGGCTTGCTGTTGTACAAGGTGGCCGTTGCTGCTCTGGTGGAAGTTGCCCAAGACAGCTTTCCTCTTCCGCCCACATCTTTTGGATCTTTCCTTTTCAAACATTTTGCCTCCTCCTGCAAAGCCATGTAGACATTTTGTGACTCTCTTGTACAATAACTAGCCTGTTCAATGTGCTTGAAGTGGATTTGATAGCTCACATGGACTATGAAGTCATAGCTTCCAAGTGATGTTAGGTGGTAGAACCTGGAAGAAAGTGGAATTTCTCTACCTGAAAAGATGCCTCATTTTGAAATAATGAGAAATGTAATCATCCTGATGAGTCTGTTCACCATTATCTAAATACTGTATGTCATTAACTAGTGGCCCTTGGTGTCCTCAGTGTGCTGGGCAGATGGTATCTCTTTTGCTATTTTGTGTAAACCACATAACAAATAATTGCAGCTGCTTTTCTTCTGCTAAGGAATAGTTGTAAGAGTGCTGTGGGAGGAGGATCAGGGCCAGGTCTAAGTCAGCCCTAGTGGTTCGCGCAGTCTTTGCCTATATCCCGCCAAGAAGACAAGGATTTTTCAAGGGTGGCTGAGCACCCCTGTCCTACTGCAGGTTCTGCCGAAGGAGCGAGTGCTGTCTTTACCCAGTGGGAAATCAGTAGCAGTTCAGTTTAAAGCTTTACAGCCCCAGCACTGTCAAAGTCACCATCGTTCCCGCATCATAGTGCCTTTAACAGCACAAATGCTGGAAGTCCCAGGAGACGGGTATCCTGGGCTGCTGGCAAAGCTGGAAGAAGCAATGCAAAGCAGATAGGACATTCTAAAACTGGAAAGGAATGATGCAGTGATTTACAAAGCATGAGCAGCACAGCACTATCCTGCAGTAGAGGGATAGAAGCTGAACACTTAGAAAACCTGACTATATCCTATAATAACAAATACAGAGCTAAAGTAAAAAGAGAAGGAGCAATATGGTTAGTATCTGATAATATATCTACCCTCTAGCCACTGCTGAAAGACATTCTAGCCCACACTAGATTTAAGATGGATGAGAAGTTTGCTGTCAAACAGGCAAGGCTTAAAAGAGTAGAGGAACTGAAGGTTTGATCTTTAACACCAGATGGAAAAGAGAAAGATGAAAGAAAAGTTAATCAGAGACTTTTCTTAAGCTCTACTGATTACTGGAAAGCTTTTGACATGGTCTGTAGTATGCAGAAGTGAGTGGTGAGCCTTGATATTAACCAGCTCACCTAACAGGTTTTTTTTTTCCCCCCAGAGTTTAACAACTCGGTCAATAGCCTGCTGGTGAGTTATTACATCTTCCATCGCAAAACTGACAAGGTATTTTTAATTCATGACCCTCCCAAATGGCACTAGTGAATGTTTCCTTTAAAAGTCAGTCTCATCCCCGGTGACACCACCAATGGAAGAAGGTCGAGAAAGAAGTGATGGTCTTTTCCCGAGATATGGAAACTGCCCTCTGAGCAGGTGCTTTAGGTCAGTTATTTAAAGAATGATGACTCAAGTGGCTTTTAAGCAGATATCTCTAGGAGGATTTAGTGGTATTGGTTCATTCTGAAGAACTCCTACTTCCACTCCTGTTTCTTTGGGCCACAAAGGACACTGTCCTGGTTTATTGGACTGGAAAGGATGAGGCAGTTATAGGGTTTTGCTGGATCCTGGAGCACTGAGCAGCCCTCAGGTATGGGTCAGTTCTTTTCTAGATGTTTTCCCCTCACCTTAAGAAGCCATGAGTATATCAAGCACTTCAGTAGAGCGGCCAGCACAGAGACTTTGTTCACTGTGTGGTGGGATCTCTGAGGTACCTTTTGAACTAGAATTACCCAGAAGACTGTTGGCAATGAGCAATTTCACCCGCCAGATCGGTAGCATTCATGGCAGTCTCTTTGAGATTTTAAACTGATAACCCAACAAATCATCTCTCTAGCTGACCATATGACTTACAGCATCGTCTAGCTGCTATTCATCTTCGCAGCTTCCTGCAAAGCAGAAGATGAGAACGGTATTATCGGTAGTTTGCATGTGGACAGCGGATGCACAGAAGACTATGGGATTTGTTTCAAGGTCACGCTGTCTGTGGCTCAGAGTTGAACCCCTTAAACACAAGACCTTTCTACCTTGTTCTTACATGTCTATGAATATATTTTTCCCTTATGGGTTAAGCTGTTCTGTTGGTTCCCAACTTTGAAGCAGTTTCCTGCTTTTCCATGCCATGAATTTTTAACTCATCCATTGAAAGCATATGGGCTTTTCCTAGCAAGCAAGTGAATCTACAAGCTTGGAAAGGCATGTGAACCAGAGTTTGAATCTCAGCCAAACAATTTGTTCTGGCTTTAATCAAGATGTCTTCTTTTAACTTCAAATATCATTTTTAAAAATCCCATATCAAAACTTTTAGTGTCACACTATGAAATCAATAAATGCTACCAGTCATTCGACTCAGAAATACTTCAAAGCAGCCTGATTGATAGCCATTATTTTATTTTTAAAAATGTTCTTCAAAGTGATGCAGTTAATATGAAGGCAAAACAAAATTAACAGCAACAAAGGAATGTGTCAGTTACATTTTGAACTTGCAAAATCCCACGAATCCTGCTACTAATTTTGCATTCAAAGTTTCTCTTTTCCCATTCCTATACTGACACCTTTTAGTATTTGCATTTTTTTTGTTCTCATCATAAATAGCAACTTAGTTACGCAAATGATGGTTTTAATTTAGTCATTTGATGTTATTCCACACCTTAAGGGAACAGTTACATTTTTGGTCCAGATTCTCCTATGTGCAGTCCTGTGCGAGCAACCTGTTCTGACTCAACAATGCTCTTTAACTGTGTGATGAAATCTCTTTGACTTCTATGGTTCTACATTTGAAGCTGAGTATGTGATTATGGGCATCCCTGAGAAAGGATCATGGAGTTTTATCTTATTCCATGAATATTTCAATGGAAAAACCAGTGGAAGTGCTCATGAGTGAAGTTCCAATGTAAGTACGAGTTTTGAGACTTTGTCCCTTTACTATAACAACGACTAATCAGTTTTATTGTGTGTTATAATGGTCCTTTATTTGTTTAGTAGAGATATTTGGACTGTAAAGATTTGCACAAGTGATTATTTTTAAATGCTCATTAACGCAGTTTCTGGAATCAGTAAAAAGAGTTCATGCTCTATCTCTTTTAATATAGATCTGGGGTTTGTTAGATCTGGTTCTAAAGACAGGTATCTGTCAGGGAGGGGCCTATCTGTATGTAGCTTTGGGTGAAGCCATCTCACCTAGGTTTAGACTCCTACAACACACAGACCTGATTTAGTCCCCCTGGGCTCTTCTCACAGTCAGTAGAGCAAGATCAGCACTTTCAGTGTGTCAATCCTCTGATTAGTTTTAGACATTGATTTTAGGAGGAAATGAATCATGTTGTAAAGTGCCTTTTCTTGCCATTGACTATAAAAGTGTTTAGGGCTGAGATCCGCTCACTCGCACCTTTCTCTGTTATTTGCCTTGCAGTAGCCCCTCGTCACCAGCTGCTGCCCCAGAGCTGCTCTCTTAAAGATCCTGTGTCCTATGAGCATGACTTGGGTGCCCCAGAGGGGTCTAAGATGCCATAAGGCCTCTCTTTAGGTGACTGAAACCCTGCCAGATGCCAGCTCAGATACAGGTGCTGCCTCCAGGTGAGGTGGAGTCTGTCTAGTGGGCCTGGAAGGTTCAGAGTGAACAAAACCTGGAAACATGTTTTCCAGGAAAAAGATTCACAAAAAACTATGGCAGCAATTATCTTTTAAATTTTAAAGCTTGACATCAGACCTCAGCAGCTGGAGAGTTTAAGCAAAGAATATCCAATGTCTTGACTCCCAGTTCAGGGTCAGGTCTTAAATGCACGGTGTAATAAATAGATAGATAGATAGATAGATAGATAGATAGATAGATAGATAGATAGATAGAAATTGGAGAAAACCATTTCACTAAGGCAGGTGAGGCCCTGATGTTCAGGTTTGTACATAGAGAGGTGACAAGACAAGGCAGAGTGAGACTAATTAATCTGGTTTCTCCTTGTGTCTCCCCATGCAGGCCAGAGCTGTGACATAAACCTATCTCGCTGTTCCATTATTGTCTCTGCTCTGCAGAATTTTCCCAGCTTCTCCACTGGCAGGGATTTGGTGGCAGAGAGCGAGGCCTCCCTCAGTGAACCATCAGAGACCGGGGTCTATGTGTTGCTGATGTGGCAGCAGCCATCCAGCGGGTTGGTACAATTTGTGCAGTCATTCACAGATTTATCTATCGCACAATGCTGGGGTAAGCTGCTTTGTGAACTGTGGCTCCCCCTGCAACTCAGGGCCTGACCAGTGCCAGGGGCCGCTGGCCTTCTGCTGGTGGCAGAAGTCCTTCTATAAGTCTTCTTGGTCACTGCTTTTCATGGCCAGCTACTGGTGCCTGGAATGCCAAGGGGAGGCTGAGCACAACATGGGGGATTAGAGGTGTCTCGCTTTTGGGAAAAGTCGGAAAGAACAGGCTGATCTGCACAAGTGCTCTCAACTTTGCACCAGCCACTGAGGTGTTTGGACCATGGTGAGGGCTGGGTGTCTTTGCCAGCGGGCAGCGTAGAACAGACCCTCAAGGAGAACGTGAGAGTCTACACACAGGAGTGTGGTGATGCTGGAGTATTAGTGCAGGGAGAGTGGCCTACTTTGTGAAGGCTTGTCTGTCTGTGAGATGTAGCGCAGAGCGTGAGGCAGCAGTTTACAGTGAATGGGTGAAGGCTGGGTGGTTTTTAGGTATGTTTTGGACAGTTTGTAGGTACCTGTTAGCTGCAGCGCAGGGGCAAAGTTGTCTTGCCTGTGTGCTGCAGTTTGGATTGCTGTGGGCAACTCATCAGAACTTTGCTTCTGCAAGTGACCTTGAGGCTTCAGATCCAGCTGGCTGGGTTTGGCTGAGGGGAGCCGGGATGGGACACCCTGGGCAGGAGAACAGTGGCCTCTGCCGCCGTTCGTGTGAGCCAGACGCCGTGGGCTGGGGTGAGGCTGGGGCTGGGACAGGGCTGGGATGAGGTGGGAAACACAAGAGTGTCTTTGAGGGACAGGAGCCCTGGGGCTGGCCGCTGGGCAGCGTTCAGGTGATGGCTGTGGGGCTGAGGGTGATGGTAGGACAGGGGAATGAAGAGGGGCTGAGGGGATGGGAAGTGCAGAGAGGGCGCAAGAGCGTGAGGGGTGGTAGCAGCCTCAGGGTTGGGGTTTGGTGGCAAACGCTGAGGTACCTCAGTGAGAGGACAGTGGAGTAGGAACCTTGAAGTGCATCAGATGGGCCAATGGTGTGTTTTGAGCAGAAAATGCTGAGGTAACACAAAGTGGGGGAGAACGGCCTCCCAGCATGTCCACAGGCTTGGGTTAATTGTGCTTAGGGGCAGCGACACTGAGATTGTTAATCCTTTTCTAAATAGTTCTCTTTCTTTTGTGCAGCACCTGACTGGGCAGAGAAGCAAATGGACCAGGAATGGACAGGGAACAAAAAGGACAGGAAAAATCCCACACCACAACACAGGTACCATTTGTTATTCTCACTATCAGAGACCTGAAAAGCAGTTCTTATCTTGTCCTTAAACAGCATCTTCTTGTACACTTCTCCCAGGGAGAACACGCATCCCCAGTAAACTACCATCTTAAACCTTAGGGTGTGCCCTTTGCAATTTCCAAGGCCACCTCTGCATTAGCCCACGCCTACAATATCACACCGCACATGGGATTTTAACTTTGCACCTGTTGTTGTGTTTGGCTTTGGTAAGGATCGTGAATATTTGTCAGCTGTTTCTGTAGGGTGGGCTCTTATGGAGGACATGAAATCTTTGATGCAGGGCATGCTTAATGTTGGAGTATTATTGTGAAAGCCTTCAGGCAGACCGTTGGTGTTGGACTATTACTATAGGAAGGGTCGCTTGCTTTGCAAAGGCTCCTCTGTGAGGTGTGGTGGAGAGAGTGAGAGAGCAGTTCGGTGAGAAAGGATGAAATCTGGGAACCTTGTACATACATTGTAGTTTAATTTGAAAAGATGGAACCTGAATAGTTTGAAGGTAGATTTCGGGCAGTTGTTGGTTGAACAGTTGGCTTCGGGTGTTGCAGTTTGGACTGGTGTACAAAACTAACCAGAAGAGGGCTATTGCGAGTGACCCAGCGACTCAAGATAATCCAGATGGCTACATTAGGCCATTTCCTTCAGTCTGGCTGGACTGAGGAGGGCCATGTACAGCTGTGCTGCTGCCAAACCCCAGCAGAATAAAGAGCTACAAGTTTAAAGCCCAGAAAATTCAAAAGCAAAAGGTAAGGACTATGGAAATCTCTGGTATTGAACTATGGCATCTCTAACACTAAATTTGTTTGAGCACACATACTCAGCAAAGGGCATGCCAGGAGGCACTGCTGCTATGTGAAAACACCCTGGTGAAATGGCTTCTGAAGGGAGAGGTGGGTCTTCCCAGCACCTTCTGGGGTACCAGAGTCCCTTAGGTAATACAGGTTTTTGGCGTGGTAGCTCTGCCTTGTACGTCTGGTTTGCTGTGGTCACATAGAATCGCCGCTCCCCTGGGCAGCGCAGAACAGCCCCTGGAGCAGAGAGTGTCTTGGTGTATTGGTACTGTTAATTTTGATCTGCTTTGCTACTACATACCTGTAGGATGGCAAATGTAGCATGGAGGGGGTGCCCCAGCCATAACGAAGTTACTGTTCATCAGCTAACATGTTTTCACGAGCACTTTGTTGTTTTCCTTTGCGTACCTGCTAATGTGATATAGCGACGGCTATTTGGTACTGTGCATGCAAAGCAAAACTAAGGCTGGCAGGCAGCCCAGAAAGCCCTGCCACGTGTCCCAGCTGCTCGCAGCGCTCACGGACTGCTCTGTCTCCTCAGCTTTGCTGCTTCAAGTTTTTCGCCAGCCACTCGCAAACAGCAGAGACCTTGTGGTCAAGAGCTTCCTGATGATTTGACACAGAGGTGTAAACAGGAGTTCATGAAGACGGTTTCTTGTAGAGATGAACTGAGTTTGCAATTCAATTTCTTTCCTTCTGTTGATTTTGAAGATGAATGTGTCAGACTCCTCCCTCCGCAGGTGAAGTCAGCAAATTGGCAGGGACATTACAGAGAGTTACTTTCAGAGGGGAAAAAGGATTTATTTTTTTTCCCCCTAATTCTGAGCACCATTACCCCTCACCTTTGAACCAAGAAAGACTTTACGTGGTGTCATAATTTAGCAAATTACTTCCTCAAAGGAAGGTCAAACATTTTACCATTCGATCAATAGGAAGCGACTTACAAATCATGTGTATTGATCATTGTAATCATTCAGAGGAATGTAGGGCAGACACTAAAATCACATGCACTTAGTCTTAATTGCCCACATTAAAGCAATTATGCCCCAAAACTGTCATTGTCTAATGCTATGCACACTACCCAGCATGGTAACTTTTAGCCATACATATTTAATCATAAATCAACCTCTTAGGTCTGTTGCACTAAAGACCTACAATATTGCTGTAATTATGCAAATACAGCCTATGTCTTTTTTCATCGACATGTAAGATCATGTTGCATTTGGGAGCCAAGTGGAGGAAAATAAGCCCCTATATTAATGCAGCTGGTATTTAATACATATATTTTGCAGCTGTGCTATGTGTTCGTGCCACAAGTACTTAAAGTGACCTGAAATTGCTAATGAACAGCGAGCCTTTGTAAAAGCAGTCACAGGTCAAGGACTTGCAGATAAAACTTGTTGAGCGGTACATTGATGGTAGACTCGTGTCAGGAGAGTGCTATTTGTTCGAGGATGTTTATAAACAGTATTTTCCAGAGGACCATTTCAGCTAAAAGTGTCTCAGACAAATACCAGTTTGGTAGCATTAAAAGAAATGTTTTCT
>WEIS01050349.1:0-21487 GCA_013389965.1 Todus mexicanus | reverse complement strand
CGGAGCCGACGGGCGCCGGTCCCCCCGCCCCTCCGGGGTCCGGCTCCTCCAGCCGCAATGCGTCAGCAGGGCCCGCCCCGGCTCCGCGCCCGGGCAGCGGGCACCGAGGGCAGCCCAGGGGCCGCCTCACGGAGATCTGGTCGCACACGGCTCTGCACACACGCACACACACACCCCTTCCCCCCACGAACCCCCTCTCCGCGCACACACACCCTTCCCCGCACCCGCCTCTGCACGCACACACCTGTGACTGAACACAAACTTCCCGCACACACGCACCTTTCCTTTCCTTTCCTTTCCCCTTTTCCCCTTTTCCCCTTTTCCCCAGAACTTGCCTTCCATGCGCAGCTCACAGCCCCTCGCACATGCCTCTTGCACACGCACCTGTGCACGGGCAGCTTTGGGCACGCACAACACCATTCGTGGCACCTGGCTTTACACATCCCTCGCCCACGTAGCACTTGCACACCTGTGTGTCATGCTGCAGNCCTCCTCCTCCTGCTCCGCCACCTCCGCTCTCCAGCCATTTTAGGAGCCTGAATGAATAGGTACGAGCCGCGGCAGCGCAGGGCTGTTGGCCCTGCTCCTCCTCCTCCGTAGCCTCAGCNTGCTGCAGTCACAGGATCACCTAGGTTGGAAAAGACCTAAAAGATCATCCAGTTCAGCCTTTAATCTTTGTCACCCCTAAGACCTATCCCTAAGCACATGATTTATACGCTCTTTAAACACTCCAAGGGTTGGCAACTCAGCCACCATCCCTTGAAGTCGCCCCCCATGATCCTCCACTCATGCCATCAACAGCTCTGCACACCCACACAAGCACCGCCGCGCACAAGGCTCTCCACGCAGCTTTGGAGGCCTCCGTGCTGGGAAAGAGGAGCTTAACCCCCTGTCAGGGCTGGTCTTTTGGCTCTTCCACCTGTTTCCCCTTCCTGAGCATGTCCTCAATCCTCTCACAGCCCTGTGTGGTCGGTACAGCCCCCATGCCTGCAGGAGCACCCAGCTCTCCCATTTTTCTGGCCACATTCAGCAGGTTTGTTTGCCCTACCTGCTCCAGCCAGGCATCGCTGTTCTCACTTCGCTAGTGAAATGCCTGGTCTTTTGGTTGGAAACTGAGTGGGTGGATGACATTAATTTTTGATGCAAATAGTAGCCCCTCCAGGAAGCAAGCCCGGTTATTTTGCCCAAAACAATTCACGTTCCTAAGGAAGGTTTTCCATCAGAATAGGCCTGGGTTTAAATTTGTAATGATATGCTAAAAACCTTGCAGTTCAAGTTGTTTTGCTTCTGATAGTGCAGGTTGCTCACACCCAGGCCCCAGCCTCTGCCAGAGATGGGCAGGTGAGGTCTACCAGCACAATGGGGCCTCTAATCATGGCTCTGGCTCTCTCTAAAGTTCCTCCTTCTGAGAAGAAATCCCCCGCATTATTGTTACTCTGCGTTTCTCAGTTATTTTCTCTATCTTTTCTGTTTTTCTCTGTTCATTTAGAAATTGGATTGTTTCTGGAAAATGGCCCACGCGGAAGTTGCTCCACAATATTATGGTCTCCTGTTTTCTTCTGAATTACACAGAATCACCATAGAAAGCTCTGGCTGCATTTGAAGGTATGGGGTAGTTAAGCTCCATAGCATGTCGCTGACATATACTGAAAGGCAGAAAAGTGGCCACACAGGTCATTCCGAAGTGATCAAGGGAGTCTGGTACAGCAGAACAAAACCTTCATTTCCCTGGGCTTCCCAGCTTGCTATTCTTTATTTAATGCCATAGATGCTTTGTTTCTCCTTTTTTCCACAATATATTATAGAATGGGCAAGATAACAGTTAAAAACAAACAAACAAACAAAAAGAAATAAACAAACAAATAAAATAGTACAAATAAATCTCCTGCAGGTGAATTGTGTTGACATTCATATGGAATAGCCTCTGAATGGAAGTAATAGAAGGCTTATAGTTCAGGGCATTTCCAGCTAGCGGGGACTAAACACCCACGAACGTGTTATACATCTGCCTGTATCATACTGGACTATTTAAAAACACCTGCAGCCCATCCACAGCAAGTGGAATCTTCTGGCATAATGACATTATAATTTATTTACACCAGATTTACAAATCAAGCTAACAATAACGCTTAAGCAAACATGGAAAAGACAAAGGTCGCTATGTTTTCACTGTAATAGCTTTGGTAGCTTGGATACTTTCTTATCCAAAGTATCCAATGCATTTCTTTCTGCTGACACAGCTACAAGGTTAATGTAACAAGCGCACTCAAGCCAAGTTTGTACCTTGGCAGTATCCGCCTGTGTTTGTTTCACGTGGCATCTTTTACTGGGTAGGCCCCAGTACAGCGAAGCTCACCCACATCACCCTGAGCATGCTTACAAAATCCTGCCAAGTCAATGCCTCCAGTTCATAAGCCATGATAAAGACCCACCCAGGAACAGCAGCCACAGGAGCTGCCTGTGACTTTCTCAGTCCTGGCTGCTCAGACTCAGGATCATACTCTAGATCTTGCCAGGGCCATTTCTCTTCTGTCCCTTATATGTCCTTAGACGTTTGCCTCAGCCCGATCACATCTTGCCCTCTCTCTTCCATGCTGGAAATGAAGTTAGCAGAGTCTGGCAGAGGTCGTCCTGAGCTTAACGTTATGAATAAAGATGGGTTGGCATTTAAAGGTTTCAGATCTTAATGACAAAGATTTGTTATCTACACTGGGATTAAAAGGAAAGTAATAAATTTTGGTGCGCAGTAAGACTATTCACTTCTAATTTATGGTTATTTCAATCCTACAGTGTTACACACATGTTTTCTATCTTAAATATTTCACTCCAATGCCAGACTCCTCTGAAACTGATACAGCAAGTTCCATTTAGCTTCTTACCATGTTTCATGCAAATCGCCTGATTTGTGACTGTTCAAATGTAAAACAGGAAAAAGATATAGTTCCTACTTCTTTAATGGCATGTTTCTCTGCTGTGTTCCCTGTTTCCAGAAAACACACCTTTTTATCAAAATAAATGGGGTTATATCTTTTTTTTCCCCCCACAACTCATTCAGTGTAAACAGGCAGACTGCTAACTTGGCTGCTGCAGGAAACTCAAACCAATTCTCCTGCTTTCCATTTGTCATAATGTGGTTGACCTCTGCTCTCCAGCATCCTATTCATCTCTTTGAAGGATTAACTAGAATAAATAAGGGCACAATTGCCCCCTTTCTTTCATTGTCTAAGTACATAGCCAGACTGCTAATGTCTTGTTTATCTTGTTTATAAAGCTGTATGGTGACAGATTTTTTTCAATTTCACAGCTAATGAATGAGCTGTTTCCTGGAAGGTCCCCTCTCCTCATGCTCCTCAGTCAACATGCCTACAGGTAGGACCTTCAGCAGAGCACCCCTGTGGCTCCAGCACCACAAGTACCAACCACCTCTGGCCACGCCCTGGTCAGCTGCAGAAGTTTCCAGAGTTCCGATGTCTGCTCGGTGCTTCGAGGAGGACTGAAAGGGACGTCCCTCCCTGGCAGCTGCCCCGGGTACCGGCTGTTACACTTTCGCCTCCTCCATTCTTCTACTGTATGACTCAGCACCATGAGCTTCATCCGCTGGGGCAACCAAAGAAAGACCTGCATATGGGAAGGTGAGGACTCTGAGTGGCACATACAAACATACACAAGCATCTGCAGATGGTAAAGCTGCCCACAGAGTTCCTTTAAGCATCAGAAGCTGCCTAAGATCACTGGGCCTTATACAACCCGAATACACCAAGCAAACTCCACTTGGGAGGCAGAGCCCTGTGTTTCAGCCTCTGTATGTTTGCGGACATGTCGTGTAGGCTGTGCGTATGCCCTACCATTTGGTTTTGAAATGACCTAATTAAAACAGACCACATAAAATAGTAGAGCCCTTACTTCAAATGTTTTAACTGTGATCATCTACCAGTGCTAAATAAGCCAATCTAATCAAAGGTTCAGCTTGTTTGTAAAGGCTGTGCTAAGGTCGCCTATTTCTTTGATCTGCTAAAAATAGCATTTAATTCAGAGAAGGTATTCTGTTGATGGAAATAACAGAACAGTTTTAGAAGATATTAAGACACTTCATAACCATGAGGTATCCCATAACATATCCCATAATGGTTTGATAATGATATTTTATTTAAGATTTCACTGTACAAAATCTTATCAGGTAGCAGCCTGATTTTTATTGCACAGTTGTGATGTTATCTGGTACTTTTCCGCTGAGTAGTGGAGGTGATGCCATTTCACTGAGACAGGCAATAATACATGCAATCACTAATTTCTATTTATCTGCGTCAATTTGACCAATTGCACTATGACTGGTAAAAGTCTTCATGCAAAATTTTTAGGTTTTGTCCAGTTAAGCACTCAGTCCACCATTATGGAAGGCAGAAATTCTTTTGGACGCAGATAGCAGAACACAAAATGTTCAAGTGTTATGGAAGAACAGTACTGGTGCCTTGTTCTGAAGGTCATTAAACCTCATCATCTGCATAGTTCATTCTGTTTTATCAAACTTACACACACAAAATAAATAGCTAGTATATCATCTCATTAGTGACTGTTGTTTTCTTGAAGGTATCTATTAAATAAACTCTTTTTAGCCACATGCAAAGCCACAATTTATTCAGTGATTTTGGAATGACACACCATGAAGCCTAAATGTATAATTAAATATAATATATACATTCTAATGAGCAAAATTTTTATCACATTCATTCATATGATAGTTTGAAAACAGCAGAGCTTTTGGCTCATATAAGTGATCACAGATTCTCTCTATAGCTTTTTCTTTGTCCAGGCCTGCCATAATTCTATGAACTGTGTGACCTAATAACTCCTTATATTCCAGTATCTTCTGACACAGAAAGGGTAACAAGACTCCTATGGAACTGGGTTTTATGAGCTGTTGCTGATGGAAATCAAGTCAACAACATTCACTCATCAGCAATAATCACTCAATTTTATCTAATAAACACAAAATTATTCAACATTAACATATACAGTGTTTCCTGGTTTCTACTTGGCAAAGTGAAACTTCTCTTTGCACTTTCTGTATGATGCCTTGGGCTTATATAACCCTTAGGCGTTTTTCATAGTCATATTTTGAAAGATCTTCATCACAAACTGAACTGAACTTCTGAAAACTATTACATCTTGATTTTAAGGACTTTCAGGAAGTAGTTTTTTTCTTCTCTGGCTGGCTTCTCATTTCAAACTGTAGATATTGGAAAGCAGTCAGGCTTATAAAAGACATTTCAAGTGCTTTCCATTTTCTTCCCATCACTCGCTGAGACTTTTCATTAAATAACAATGAGGAAAGAAAAGTGTTAACCCACTTTAAACAGGCAAGCTGTAAAGTACAACAGGGAAGCCTTTGCTTCCAGTAACAGTGGAAAAAAAGAGCAAGCTGCTGAAGGAAATTATCATTTGACTCATGACATGATGGGGGAAGGTAAATTCAAAGTTGAGAAGAAAGAAAGGAGCACACGATTATGTTTTTATAATCAAAATAACACCAGATAAGGAAAGGAAGCAGGCTGGTTTAGTACAGATGACTGTGGTGAGAAGATGGTAGAAAAACCAGAAAGGATGGGGTGGAGAAGGAAGAGGAATTTTTGGAGTCAAATCCAAGCAATGGCTCTGCAGGATTGCTTCTGGAGCTAGTCAACACTAGAGGAAAAGCATTAGGCACCTCCGAAGCAAGGAGAAAGGAGATGGGTTTTTTTCCATCCACCTTCCAGAAAAATGAATGAAGTGTAAAGGGGAAGATATAATGAAAAGAAGCACATGATTAAGGATTGTATCTGGATCTGGGCAGAGGATTCAACTGGAATAGAACTGTTAGCTGCACCCTTATGCTTGATGAACAAAGAAAGAAATTCTTTATGTACTAATGCTTTTTACACAGAAAAATTGTACCGTGTTAACTATACCACTGTTAACAAAGCTGTACAGTTTTCCTCGGGCAGTTCAGAGAGTTTGTGTTATGTGACAAAAATGTGCTTATACCCGTACACTCATTTATCTTCCTTCTGGGCCTAAGGACTGTTGTAGTTTGTATTACTGTAACTGCTATCTACACTAAGATGATGATATCAGGATAAATATTTTGATATAAATATCCACATTGCATTATATCCCATGTGGTATAGATATACAGTAGATCCCCACTAAACCAGCACTGCTAGACTAGAAGAAAACACAAGAAAGAGAAGCAGGCTAAAACACATCTCTGGGGAAAAACTCCCCTACATGATCTTAACAGACCCATGACTTAAATCAGTAGATGTACACTGAGAATGAACATGCCTTTTACCTCACTGTGGTTTAAGAATTTATTGGTTAATTGAAAGTTGCAGTCAGTTGTTTTGCAGTACTATCTTGCAAATTCATCCTAGCAACTGGAAGTTCCTTCAGGTATTACAGGAAGAATATAAATAATGGAGATGAGAAGGGGAAAAGATCAGAAAGCAGCCTTTATAATAATGCGATTTAGTTTAATAATTTATGATAACACTATTCAAAACTAGCACAATGTGAAGAAAAAAACCCTGAAGTCTTAGCAGGATGAGACTTTATAGTGGCTTTGGGTTATTAGGTATGTCTTGAGGTGTAGCTGCATCCTACAGGTTTTTGCAAAGGACTGCAATCAGTGGGTCAGAAACTTGTTCTCCTAAATCTGATCCTTGGGCCTGATTCATTAATGCCTTGAAGTAAACCCTAGATTCTACTAGATCTCGATGACTGAATGTTGTGCTTTCTTCATGCTGTTGCAAAAGACTACAAAATATCTCCAAAGGACAGATCAGTAGGCCAACTCTTTTAGAGTTCTGAACTCCCTTTCTCACAGGGCAAATTGAGGCAAGATGGACACAAGAATCACTGATGCCCTTAGAAGAAATGGTTGTCAGAACCAGTAGAAGGGCTGGCTCCTGTGCCTGTACAAACACTATTAGACCACACCTGAATGAGATGAATTATTAATACAAAAACTGCACGGGAAATTAACTTCTGCTGCCTCTCACCAGAACCAGCTGTTCAGACTTGAATGTGTCACAGTTGCACAATACAAATTTTGCCTTAAGGATACAGTTACCCAACATGATGGATCTTTCAAAATGTCCCTCCCAACAGTATCCTCATCGTTCCTCTGTCCTTCACCCTTCCCCCATCACCACCAAGCTTTCAAATTTTGGTTCAGCCTCTCAGAAGGTGCTGAATGACTGGACTCCCATATGCACATGATGAGCACAGCATTAGCAGTCGCAGGGCCGCCTCTCCTGGGCAGCCTTGCCAGCCTGCCCTAGATAAGACAGGGAAAAAAAGGAAAAGAGTTTGCATATTTAAACAAGCATCAAACTCATAGCACATTCTAGATGAAATACATTTCTTGTTCTCCATCCCTGGCAAAATGCCCAGATTAAATTCGTTCCAATGAGGCTAGGAAATTCTCAGTTTCCCTGCAGAGCCTGATAATGACTATTAGTAGAGGTCAGCCAGTGACCAGCTTCATGATTTCTCTGTGTTAACACCTTCTCCTCCTATGTTGTTTTCCCAGGCTTCTCCCACTTGCCTACGTATTCACTAGCTGCTGCTTGCCTAAGCCCCAGATGGTGAGTTCTTCAGGTTAGAGTTTGTTGTTTTTGGTTTTTTTTATGATGAAGTCCTATTTCCTAATTGGTGTCCTTAGGCATTACCGCAATAAAAACAACAAATAATAATAACAAAAAAAATAAGGATGGAAGGTGGGTGAAGACATGACTAATTGGCTAAACAATACTGGGACCACAAGCCACAGGCAGCATGGGAGCTTGAGGAAGAGCGAGTGGGTGGACAGTCACCTGCATAACAGAGGGTTGGGTGGGTAACTAATAGGTCTTGCAAGACAAAACCAAGAGTCCTTATTCTGATAGCATCATGGAATTTATAAATTAAGGGATGACAGCTGTAGATTAAGTATGACATGAGCTGCTTTGCTCTCTATGTGTGTGCAGCCTGGCTTGGCACCATCACGTAGACGATAGTTGAAAGGGTGCTATAACAAGCTGAGAGATGTGAGAAGCAGGAGTTCCCAAGCAGGGTTTGCAAAAAGGACCACTGCTCTACCATGTGCTGTAGCAGGGCAGCAGCAGCCAAGGCTGCTGTGCCAAGCTCTGTGCAAGCCTTGCCTTCCCTTCCCATGAGAAAACAAGTGCTTCCAAGTCTGTGCTGGGATATGTGTAGGTGGAGAAGAGGTGTTCACTTATCCAGGTAGCAGCCATGGCTAAACAACCATTCCTCACCTTCCCCCAGAAAAATGCAACAAACTGAGCATTGTTTTCCTGAATATTTTTTTTTTAAAGTCATTTTCATACCACTCATTGTGTATGTATCACTTGGGAATGCTTGGGCCAAAGGATGATCCTCAAAACAGTGACAGGCTGGATCTTATTTACATTTGCATTTATGGATGGGGAATGTAGATATAGTTTGCTCCTGAAATGAAAGAGCACTTCTTTGCACAGCCAGTAATGAACTTCCGGAATTCATTGCCACAGGAGGTTGGGGAAGCAGGCTATTAGCAGGAACAAAAAGGGATTAGACAAGATTTGTGAACAATGCCTCTATTAACAGACAATAAAAGGAACAGGCAGTTCCAATGACTGTGAGCTGAGGAGCCTGGACCAGAGGAAGAAGCCAGGTAGGTGTGCCCTCCCCAAACAGTATCTCCTATTGCCACTCTTCAGGTTTTGTCATATAGATCTGTCTGCCCTGTCTCAGGTAATGTTTTGCTGGGAGTCAAGGGGACCTTGCAGGATCTGTGAAAGCCTTCAAAATCTGTGGCTTGATCAGGGCAGGTGGCCAGCACCCATGATATCATGGGCATTGGGCAGCCATAGTATTTGTGGCTGTTGGTCTGACCCAGCAGGGCATTTCTTAATGCTTTCATAGATTAAGTCCTAACTGGTGCTGTTCTCACCAAAGTGGCCAGCAACCAGCATAATGGACATGGAAGGGAGTTGTAAAGAATGAAGAAGGGACTGGCTTTAACAAGCCATTCACTGAGGCTCAAAAAAAGGCATGTATGGAGGAAGACAGAAAATTCTGTTAATACCATATGAGTTTGATACTTGCTTGGGATAGCACCAAATGGCTAGCTCTCCAAAAGTGCATGAAATCAGGTATTACTTAGTTTCAGGGGTGACAATGAAAGGAATAATGGACAGCAAACATGCCATGCCATTACAGCTGTCTCTTTTTCCATCTGAAGGCACTAATTTCATTTGATTTCTCCTCATATCACTTCTGAGCACTTCTACTGCCCTTGTCTGGACTTCTTCCAACTCTGTTACCGCGTGTCTGAGATCAGGTGACTGGACTGGAAGCTGCACTAAAGATTAGGTTGCACTGTGGATTCTTACCCTAGCACAAGGATGTTCTCTGTTTTTCCCAGTCCTGTTGCAAGTAAATCCTGAGATTGTTTTTGTCTGTTTGACAGGCACTGAGCTGACATTTGTTTTTCACCATCTATCATTTTCTTCCTATATGGTAATAATGAATTAATTTTTTTCCTCACAAAATGAAATAAATGAAAACCTGTTTTCTCCTCTGTCTTTGTGCTCCGAGTTACATTTACCCTTGTAATCACTGAGTCATTTTGTATTGGGAGATTCTTCTAGGTCTTTTTATAACTATTAAAGTTATTATCTCTTTGGCTTTTCATAGAAAATGTAGGTCTTAGGAAAGATTCTTATGAAGCTCTTCTAATAAAAGTATTGACAAATTCAAAGCTGTTTATAGAAAAATAGTAGGAAACAAGGAAGATTTGTAATGACTTATAAACTGAGACAAGGGAAAAGACTTAAAATAACTCATTATATATATGTAACCCTGGCTAAATTACAGCCACAAGCACATAACTAAAGAACAGAAATATAGAGAGGGAATGAACAAAGAATGATTTAGGGTGGAACACAGACTGTGACCGAGAAGAAGACTGTAAAAGCAAAGGGAATATAGAGGATCTCAGGAATAAATCTCACTACAGTGACCTATGTACAGTTCCAATAAAACCTCTTTAGGGAAGTAAGAAGTCCCTCACCATTGAGACACTGAGAATGGCACTGGCAAACAGGCATCATGAGCCATGGCAGTGAGCCCTCACAAAAATGTGACTGTGTGATCTGATATATACCTCCGGGCTTATGAGCAATTACTAATCAACACAGGAAAGCATTCTGGTTTGCTTTGCGTTTTTACTTCTGAATTTGCTGTTCTTTGAGTCAAGTCCTATTATAACAAATGGGGCACAGTGTCATGAGAGGAGCCCATTCCTCTCACCACCATTGAATAGTAATTTAGTAGAGAAAAGAGCACCACCTAGTGCTAAATGCTGTTTGTTGAAGCGTCTCCATATGCTCGTCTTCTGGACCTCTGGATTTTAGTGTTTTCCCACAGTTTACCCAGCCACAGAGGAATTGATCCTTAGCACCAAGGAGCATCCCGGCTCCCGATAAGAGCAGCTGATTCACCATGAGCTCAACATCTCTCAGAGTTTTGTGCACACTAAGGTAACGCCTGAGGCACCTAGTTAACATAATTATGGTTATTTGTCTGATTCATTTCAGGCCAGATTCTACCACCCTTACTCATCCAGTGGAGCTATGTGCTTCACAGATAAGCCTTACTAGAGTGAAAATTAATCAACAGTTACAGGACTGGCTTAAGAAACCAGAAGACCAAACTTGAAATGCTTGCTGTTTTAAAAAAACAGGGAGATTCGTTGCATTTACCTTCTAATTCTTCACTCGCATCAATTTTTCAAGCTTTTCTTACAAATGTGAAAGCTGGACACCTTTTTTGTTTGTTTGTCTGTTGTGGTTTTTGTTTGTTGTGTTTTGGGGTTTTTTTCCTAAATTAAAATCTCCCAGAGGAAGGTCTTCAAAGAAAACATTGCTTTACATAAGAATTGCCCTTGTTACCATGTGGATAGATAGTATGTAACCTTAATTATTTAAATTTTTTTTTTAGCGTTTATGGTTAAAATCCATTATTCTTGGCTTTGTTTTCTTCTGATTATCAATTGACATTATGTTAGTGTTAATATTTCTGGTCTTTAAACCCTTCTACTTTGTCTCACAGCATTGATTTTTATGTCATAATATAATTAAAATTTCAAAAGAAGGCAAGAAACAGGTAAATCAACTCAGAATTATTCTGCATCATCTATTGTTATGTATTATTCAAATAGCTCCAGACTTGAAGATACATGTGGCATTGGTTATGTGGGTTAATTTACATAAAGATATCTGTAGTAAAATGTCATTTAAATGTCTTACTCCATTTAAATCTGTGAGTTTCCTAAGTGATCTTCAGTGACACTATGATACCATGGCTAGATTAAATATCTTTTATAATGGAATCATTTCTTTGCCCCTTGAAATTATTCAACATTGATATATAAAATCACTCAGCTGCTAAATTCCTTCCACATCCTCAGATTTACAAAACATGGTTTAGCCTATAGAGCTTTCTATTTCTGTCTTTTATAAACCTACATTTTTACCCTATCAGCAATTTTTACAAAGCACTGCACTAGTCCAGGAGCTGTGCAGAGCTGAACATCCCCAGTTAGGCTTGAGGATTGCTGAGGACACAACCCTGTCCTGATGTGTCCAAGAAACATCAAAATTCATGGCTGCAGCTCCACTACTTACTGTGGGTCACCAGTGGGTGTTATGTGGGTCCTTTAAGGCGTATAATTTCAAAATGGTGTCACAATATAAAACACTTTGGGAAAGGCTCACTTTGTTTTTGCATGTTTTCTGTAGTAATAACTGTGGGGAGCATGGGAGAGTCTGTAAGGAGTGTTATCTCATTGCACGTGGGTTTAATTCTGTCATCGCACTTGGCAATAAAATCTAACATCTATTCATAGCTACACTAGTGACAGTGTAATTAACTAATTACTAGGTACTAATTGTTAAAAATACGCTATTGCAACTACACTAAATGAAATAGCCTATGTACTTCTGGCTATGAGTCTGTGCTTTTTTTCCTTAGGAAACAAACTCCTGAGAAATAAAACCAAACTCAGCAATTCAAAGCAAATTTGTACTTCTCTGTTATTAAACCAGGAGCAATAAGAGACTCTGGCAACTCCATAAAGGTCAGATTTATGGCCTCATGTGAGGAGGAGAGTCTGCAGCCATATATTGATGGTACCCAGAAGTAGGTGAGATCCCTGCTGGCACCAAGGGCCTGCTGCTCTGCTCTCCCCAGTGTAGCACCTTGGCTTTTTGTTTTAAAAGGAAGCAGAAGTCACCAACCCTACCCTTCACACTGAGTGGTGCTGGGCACCCTTTACAACAGCACAAGGAGAGAGGAAGCCCCGCTTAGCTCTGCCTGGCAGCTGTTCAAGCCTCCTTCACCTGCTTGCCCCACACAACAAACCAGAGACGTTGCCAGGGTCCAGGAAAGCAATTCTCCCTCCCCTTAAAAATATATGTGCTAATGCCAGTTTGGGAGGGTTAGGTTTCCTGTGGGGACCTCTTTCTTTTCCCACATGCTGACACTGTGCCCACTCTGGGGAAAGTTTGGCAAGGGTGATGCCAGCTACAGGCAAAACCAGGAGTCTAGCTGTGCTTTAAGGATACCTTTTGCAGGAGCAAACAAATGGCATCTGTTTGAAAACTGTTACGGACCACAGTTGGTTAGTTTGGTTTTTTCCCAGACTGCCTGTTTGTTCCCAGTTATGGTTTTATTCTGTGTTTTCAGCGAGCATGTAATTACCATGAATTATATAGCAGAACAGGGTGTGTATAAGGCACACCTTGGACAAGCTGGTTCCCATTGGCTTGAGCAATGGCTTGAGAGGTACTGTTTCCCAAGCGCAGCTTCCAAACCCACAGTCTGGGAGGCCTGTGCAGAAAACTATCTTGTTTTAAAACTTAAAAAAGCGGCATGTTGTACCCCCTGCAATGATAGTGCATCTGTAGCCCTAAGCAGAACTCCTCCTTACAGCAAAGACAGAAAAGTTAAAGCTCACAGATTAGAGTGATATTAATGAAGATACAAATATTCACTGTAACTTATTTTTAACAGGCGTCTAATAAATCCTTCTTTTCATGTTTGGGCAGGGAAAAGTACCCATCTTGCAGATTTTGAACCATCACCGTATTACAATTTAGCTCTTAGATTATTCATAGCATCATAGAATCATATAATGGTTTAGGTTAGTAGACACCTTAAAGATCATCTAGTTCCAACCCCCTAGTCATGGGCAGGGACACCTCCTACTAGATCAGATGGCTCAAAGCCCAGTGCCTCAACACCCTCTTAGTGAAGAAGTTCTTCCTAATTTCCAGTCTAAATCTTCCCTCTTTCAGTTTAAAGCCATTACCCCTCATCACTACAAGCCCTTATAAAAAGCCTATCCCCAGCTTTCTTGTAGGTCCCCTTCAGGTACTAGTAGGCCGCAATAAGGTGTCCCTGTAGCCTTCTCTTCTCCAGGTTGAATAACCTCAATTCTCTCAGATTGTCCTCATAGGGGAAGTGTTCCAACCCTCTGATCATCTTCATGGTCCTCCTCTGATTCTGCTCCAATAGGTCCATGTCTTTCCTATGTTGAGGACTCCAGAGCTGGACACAGTACTCCAGACAGGGTCTCATAAGAGTGGAATAGAGAGGGAGAATCTCTTCCCTTGACCTGCTGGTCATGCTTCTTATAATGCAGACCAGGATATGGTGGGGTTTCTAGGCTGCAAGTGCACATTGCCAGATCGTGTTGAGCTTCTTGCCAACTAATACCTCCAAGTCCTTCTCCACAGGGCTTCTCTCAATCCATTCTCTGCCCAATCNCAGTCCCAATACTGACACCTGAGAAACTCTGCTCGTCACTGGTTATATAATAAGGGTTATGGTTCCCCTTTTCCAGTCACTGGGAACTTCACTGGACTGCCATGACTTGTTAAATATGATGTATAGTGCCTTAGCAGTTTCATTCACCAGTTCTCTCAGAACCTGAAGATGCATCTCATCAAGTCCCATGGGCTTGTGCATCTTCACGTTCCTTAGATGGTCTTGAACCTGATCTTCAAGAATCCCTCCTTGTTGGTGAGAACAAGGTCCAGCATAGCACCTCTCTTCATTGGCTCTTCTATCACTTGGAGAAGGAAGTTATCATCAACATATTCCAGGAGTCTCCTGGATTGCTTATGCTCTGCTTGGTTGTCCCTCTAACAGATATCAAGGTGGTTGAAATCCATGAAGAGGACCAGGGCTTGTTAATATGAGGCTGCTCCTCTTTGTCTAAAGAGGTCCTCATCAGCTTGGTCTTCCTGGTAGGGTGGCCTTTAGCAGACCCCCATTATAATATCACCTGTCCCTGCCCTCCCTCTAATCCTGACCCATAAGCTCTCAGTAAGCCCCTCATTCATCCCCAGCCAGAGGTCCATGCACTCCAGCTGGTCTTTGACATCGAGAGTGACATCCCCTCCTCATCTCCCTGCCTGTGCTTCCTAAAGAGCCTGTGTTCTTCCTTTCCAACATACCAGTCACAGAAGCCATCCCACGATCCCTTTGTGCTGCTCTTCAGGTGTCCTCCTGCTGACCTGCAATCCCTCTCCAAAGTCTGGGCATCTATTGCTGGCATCGGTCTTGAACTGGTAGGAGCAGAATGTGTTGAGGTTCTCCCCGCCTCCAGCAACCTTAGTTTAAAGCCCTCTTCACCAGCTTGGCAAGCCTGTGACTGAAGGTGCTTGGCAAGCCTGTGACTGAAGGTGCTTGGCAAGCCTGTGACTGAAGGTGCTCTTCCCCTTCTCTGGGAGATGGACCCCATCAACCATCAGGCTGATGTGAGATCAGGTGTCTCAAAGTAAGTCCCATTGTCTAAGAAGCTGAACCCTTCACTGTGGCACCAGTCCTGTAACCGTTTGCTGATTCACCAGCTTCAACTGATCCTTTCAAACCTCTTCCCTTTGACCAAGAGTATTGATGGAAAAACTATCTGTGTTTCTTACCACCACTCCCAGGGCTTAGTAATCCTTCTTGATGCTCCTGCTGCAGAAGCAACGTGATACTCCTGTTACTTATTCTGTTACAGAAGTGTGTTGTGAAAGCATTTTGAACACTTCAATGCACAAGGTGATTTTAAAATTAAGGTGCTATCAAAAACTAAAGAGAAGAGCAAATCATTGCCTTAAATGCTCAGTAGCAGAGCATACTGATAGATTGAGCTCAGCTGACTGGAAATTGGCGCTGTTGCTCAAGCCAAAATAAGTAATAACGGGTTATTATAAGCACAGGACTGAAATATATAGGGAATATATGTTGCTGCTCAGTCTTCCTATCTACTTATTTTGGCATAGACATACTCAGTCTTATTCCCCAGTTAGGCTGATGTAGGAATGATTTAGAAATTCATCTGAGAACTTGTTATGGTTACTTATGTGTTCCTTACTGACAAAGCAAAATGCAGCAAATCCAACCTACTACCTCTGCAATGGTTACCTTGGGTGGTAGATGGGGGCAGGACATGAGGAAGCCCCAGGGCTATGTACAGAGTGGTTTTAGATTGATTTCAACATAATCATTTTTCACTACCCAAGTTAAGGTTTTCACATTGAAAACCTGAGGACAGTCTTTGTGCTATGAATTAGCTTATTTACCAGGTAAAACAGTGACTACATTTTACAGCTTGATGAACTGTGGGACAAAGTCCTACCTCGCTTTCGTTTTTGTTCAAGCAGAAGTGCATGATGTGTGCACAGGTCTGGAAATGGGAAATGTGTCCAACTGAACTGTGACACTCCCTGCCACAAGATGCCCTCAGACCAAAACCCCAGTGATATTCAGAAGAGACCAAGATCTTTTTGTGTCCTTGTGCAAAGTACTCCTCAGTTGTACAAGCAGCTGAGTGCTGCTAGTGTCCTGTACTTTGCCATGCAAAGTAATAATTAATAATGATGAATACACCCTTCACACACCAAAGTCCAAGCCATGAAGTGAGTAGCTGGGACTACAGGAAACTACTCCTGTCAGCAGATGTTCATATAATTGTCCACTACAGGTACCTGTCCATGTAGCTTCTGAACTGCCTTTCAAATTAAGCTAAACTGCTCAGACATTGATCAAATTCAGTGCAGCAGCTCATTCACCTGGCAAACTCTCTCAATATCCACAGAAAGGTTGGTCTGAAGCTGAGTATAACCCAAAGGAATCAATACAATATTGGTTTTAACTTAAGAGGCAATTACTGCCTCACATTGGCCAGGCAGTGGTGTGGGCAGCTATTTTAGCAGAAAGACAGGAATTGTCATGAAAGCCTTTGTGGTGCCTTTTCCCTCTAACTTCCAAATTAGGAGGCAACAAGAATAATCAATGAGTTGTGCCTAAGGCCCATAGACCCAGAATCCAGCAAAATACTAATGTAGCTTAATATTCATCACTATCTGAGTCGCCATTCACTCTTTAGCATAGCTACGTGTTTCTCTAGAATGCTCAGTTAAACATCCTTAATTCTAACTGAACTACTGCTGACAGTATTTCTTGAAATCATGTTGTTTCAAGTGAATCTGAACTTTAAGCCGTGTTACTGCCATCAGCCACATGCTGAACTATCTTCTGTTACCCAACATGTTTTATAAATAGATTTTTGGGTGGCGAATACTATGATTTATATACTATGATACAACCCCCTTTTTAGTTACCAATAAAATCTTGTGAAATCTTTTCTGGGAGGACTGAAATTTACCAGGCTTGACTCAGTTCAAAGGTATCCACATAAAAGAAAAAAAATATCTTTTTGGTTTGTCTTGTTAGATGACATAGATTGAGGCAAAAGGGTTTTATTGTTTTATAAAACATCACTTTTACCACATCTTGTAATTTTATGAAGAATTGCAAAGATTTGATATTTTCTATAAAGCTCAAGGTCCTGCACACCCATAATTAGGCATGAATAAAATCTTTCCAGATTAATATGAAAATATCCAACACTCATATTCACGAGAAAATAGGAAAATTTAGATTAGCCATACCCTGAAGGCTCAGAAACTAGAAACATAAAGATAACAACAATCCAGTATTTGTTGTTTTGCAAAACCACTATTTTTAAGCAAAGCTGCTTGGGGTGTGGCATTAGCAAACATTAAACCTTGCTCAATTTTTCTTCATGTAAATATCAAAAATGTTTGAACCTTGCCATTGGAAACAGATTATGCAAGTCATCCCCAGCACATAGCACCCAGTTTTGAAGCATGATGAAACAGGTTTTCAATTGCCAGGGACATAATACTGAAATATCTGTTGGTAAGAACAGGCGGAAAAACATTTAATCATGTTCCATAACTTGTAGGTCCAGCTGGCTGTGGCACGTGTGGCAGCGCTCCTCAGAAAACACATTTTCCACGTTTATTTACGCAATATATGTGCTATGCCTTGGCAGCCATATCAAGGCAGCATCTACTGGGTGAAGAGGGAAGACTATGTTGAAAAGGCATAAACACTGTAAAACTTCACCCACATGTTTCCTAGGCTTCAACAACCAGGAGTTTGAGAACATTTAAGTCTTGCCATCACATTCAGGACATATATTTGTAATCACCAGGGGACATACCTAAAGATGTATCTGGGCGGGACACAGTGCTGGCAACGTTGAATGGTGCTACATCCACAGGAGGCATAACAATAGCTCTCAAAATCTTGATTATAGTGGAAATAAAGAGTAATTTCACATCCGTGTGAGCTGGTTGGTGATTCACCAACAGCTTTCACACAGTGCTTTGTATCTCACCCACACAACAGCTATCCAGTTTGGCTATTCTCCTACTCTGAGAACAGAGTCCCCTCCTCAAGGTGATGGGGAGCTGACTGCTGTGGGTACCTTGTGTACCATATGCCACACATAAAGCATTAGGTGTCACTTGGAGTCTGTCTCTGTGCCCCACACACTCATCATGCTTACCACTGGACCCAAGTATGTGACCTGGGATGAGTGTTTTCTAGTATGACAGGATGATGTTGAAAGTGCTGGTGCCCAGTCAGAGAAACCATAACATGCCAACAAGGCATTCCCATGGTCATGGTTGGATGCGGCCAGAGGTTGCTGAAGGCATCTGATGTCCCATAGGGACCAGGGGTTAAAGATGTTCTATAAATGGGTTAAAAAAAGCAGCATTTAAATTTTCTTCGGCCTGTACAATGTTGGCTAACATCCAGTGGTCCAGGTTTGAAGTTGGCCAGACTAACAATTTGCTAGAGGAGGGCAGCAGCTCCCCTGGTTGCGACTCCACTCTTCTGAGGTGGGAATGAGGTTTCTCTGCAGTGGGAGAAGTGGTTTTTCAGCTGCTCCACCTCACCCTTTTGTCTGATTAGGGAGTGGGTCTCTGTTGGGCAGTCCCACCCCTCTACTTCAGCTGGGGAGTGGCTCCTTAGTCTCATTCCTGGTTGACTTCATGGCAGCCCTTGCACAATCCCTGGAACTACTGCCAGGCACCTCTGTTATGTGAACACCCCCAGAGCTCTTATGTACTCAGCTTGAAACAAACTTCAAAGATGCGCTGATGATGATGCTCTTCAAAAGAAAGTTGTGGCTGCTCCCAGAGGGGATGCATTCCCGGGCTTCCCTCCACCCCAGCTTTCCCTTTCCTCTACCACACCGATCACTCTTCTCTCCTCTGAAGTGCAGCTGCCCTTTCACCTTCCCAGCCTTTAACCTTATCTCATCGGTGTGAGGTAGGGACTGATGTACTCTTACTTCCCCAGTGGTTTCCACAGTGGCAGGGGGCTTTGGCAGAGAGGCAGGGTGCATCGGCAATGCTTTTTCACACGGAAGCCCTCCAGAGGGACACCCCTCTATTGCTGCCAACCTTTGCCCCTCTCTTTTGCTGGGCCATGGCGTTTGGGGAAGCCAGGATGGCAGCTGTGTCTGCAAAACAGAACAAACATTAAAGATGAAACGTGCTGAGGGGACTAACGCTGTTTTCTCAGCAAAGCCAATTCTCACTTCATTAATTACAAAGCTCCTAGCAGTTTGATATTTTTTTCCCCACTGGAATTTTCATCCTGTGAAGGTAAATAAAGAGGAGAAGGCCACAAATGTTTAAAAACATAGAATGTAGAAAAGCAAGCGGTTTCTAACTTCATGGCCAGAGAGTAAAGCCGGGACGTATGAAGCACAGGCAAAGCTAAAGGTAAAGTAGTGTCATGGGTATATATGCCAGCGAGGTACTGCCAGTGGGATGTGGCAGCCCCCTGTCCTGGGGATCTTCCCCAGCACCTCCTCTTGAAAAAGCCAGCCTGAGGTGTAAGCAATTGTGCTTGAAACTCAGTGAATAAATAGAAGCGCAAACACAAGGGGAAAAAACCGTAAGATTTTCCAAAAGATCCAACTCCCTCGTATCACTATGTCCCTCTAATCCTGTTGTCTTCAAGTTCTCCGGTCTGTGGACAGACAGGAGGTGTCAGTGATCCCTGCAATGGAAACCTATCTGAAAGTGAGCTCTGACAGTTTCTGGTCTGCTTTCTCTGGAAGCCTCTCTGAGTTAACCTCTTCAAAGAGCAGGAGGGAAGCACTATCTGCTTGCTAGATCAGAGTAAGAGTGAATGAGATTTAATTAAGATGACTTTTGCCCTCCAGTCAGGTTGTTTAAAAATTAATTTTAGCTCTTCTACCCTTTCAATTAAACTCGTAAGCTAGAGGGAGCAGTGCACCCTGAAATATTGATTCTGTCTCTCAGATGGCAGTGACCTATATTAGTGGGTGCTCAGCCCATGAGCCAGTGCCGGGGATTGTTGCTGCCCTGCCACATGGCACACGGGGAGGAGTGAGCAAGGGGCAGGTTTGGATTAGAGGCAGAGTTTGACATGAATCCTTTAATTTCTTTTAAATGCATCATGATTCATTATCTCAGGCAGGAATCCCATATCAGGTGCAAGAGGAAAGCTTTGTGAGAGGCAATCTGAGGTCGTTTGATCAAAGCTATGCCCTAGGCAACATGAGAGTGCTTCCCAGCTTACTTCAGCTGGCTTCGGTAAAGGCAGACAGCACCGGTTCAGTGGAATTCACTGGAAGGAAACTTAGATGTGTTTAATTTTTCCCCCAACATTTTTCACCCTTAGCTTATCAGTCATGTCAGTCCTACACAACAAGGCATAACTAAAGGCTAAATTCAATTTAGCTTTCATCTACACCTGCAAAGTTTACATCATCGTAACTGAAGGCTTCCTGAGCGTGGCAGACAAGTATGTGGTTAGTAAAACATCAGCCTGGCAGAGAGAGAGTCATGAAACTCTTGGGAAATGCCGTGGTTACTGAGCCCTGCCCAGAGCAGCGTTGATCAGGATGCAGATCTGCTCCAATTAAGTAATGCAGCACGCAGGCAACGGGGAAAGGTTTTGTGAAGAAATGTAGGATCTGTGAATAATACTGACTTCAACTCTCACCAGCTATGCGTTTCACAGTGTACTGCATTGTCCATCACTCCCAAGAACTGCTGAGCACCTTAAAATTATATTCATACAAAACAAACCCTTGAGTGCCTTCATAAGGTTAAGGGTCACAAATGCAGTAGCTATTTTACTCATTGTACCTGAAAGTAGCAGCAATTTCTTAGCCCACGAATAGCAAAAGGAGTTGCATATGTCATCATCAGAATGCACTCACTATCAATAATCTTCACAGAGAGTGCTTGCCAATAAAACTATTCTAGCTATCCTGTGAAGAAAGCAAGCCTGGCTCAGGAGCAAACCTTGGCAACGCTACGCTGATAGGAGTCTGCAAACTCAGCAGTAACATGGGTTCTTGCAAGTTTCTTTCTGATAAACTCATCAGTGTCATTAAGGAAACCTTTTAAGAACAGCTAGAGATGCCTGGTGACTCTAACCTTCATGGAGCAAACGTGGTTTGTTTAGTTTCCTTGACAGGCCCTGCTTTGCACCAGGAATAAGTTTGGCTCCACTGCTCAACAGGGTGTTCAACTCAGCATCACCTTCCTTTCCTGCCAGAAGGTTACTGGACTGGAGTTCTAGCAGCACTTTCCAAACAGGATTCCCGAGGCTTAACATTACACGTGGAACACGAATTCTGAGCCTATAAGAATGCACAAAAGCCTCTGTATTTATGCCTGAATCTAGTGTTCAGTCAGCTTCAGGAGAAACTGATTGAGGTAAATGAAACAAGTGATGAAGAGCTCTCCCAGGTTGTAAGTATTCCTGCATACTGAAGAAGTGCATTTGCAGGGAAACTAAGACCGTAAGGTCTCCACAGCATGTGGCAGAGTGGTGTTTTGCCCCATCTGAGCCTGCTGTGGATGAGGAGTCAACTTTAAGTGCAACAAAGCAAATAGTTTCTGCTCGGAATTCAAAAAACCTTGAAAAGATCATGACAGTCAGATGGGATTATAGCGCAAACCCAGATTATCACCAGTGTATTACCTTTTTGGGCAGGTGGATGCAGACAGCAGACGTCTTCTGCCCATGCTCCAAGTTGGCACAG
>WEIS01050348.1:0-11441 GCA_013389965.1 Todus mexicanus | reverse complement strand
GGCTGGATCTGGGGCCCCAGCTTGGTCATCACAGACTACGCTACATCCTTTTGGAGCTACACAGGCCATACCGACTCCCACACATGAAGACGATTGCAGCTCTGGCAGCAGAGTAGATGGCTGGGAAGAGAACTCATTTCTCAGGGCTTGACAGTGACTGGCTGGGTAAGCTGGAGGATGAGATGGTTCACCTCATCTGTGATGCAGCATGGTGCCACATGGGTCACTACACATGGCAGCATGGGCCAAGAGCTAGGAGCACCTACTGACTTCTCATCTCTCTTCGGTTCTGTCTGGGATTGCTGTAGAAAGAAGGGATCCTGACGTTTACTGCAGCTGGAGTATTTGAAATGGATTCTTTTAGGCAAGTACATGTATTAGAATGTCTTTGAAAAATTTATGTTGAAAGAGGAACAGTGCATAGATTGCTAGCCCTGGTTTGGCACTTGCTGAAGGGCACTTCCTCCAGCATGAGGTGATTGGGATGGTGAGATATGTGTAGAGCTGAAATCCCAGTATCTTGCAAAAACAGGGACTGACACTGTCTGCAGTCATAAACCAGCCCAGACACCTGGCTGAACGTAATTCTGCATGTTCTGTCACATACATAAGACTGATGTGTCCAACAGGCTACACTAGGCTCTTCCAGAAGCAAACTGAAAGCTTGTCTTGTTTCCTTACCCTCAAGAAATTCCTTTGCTAATCCTAAAGTCTCAAGGCTGATACCCCTCCTCATCGTCCTTAAGTTTTCTCATTTCCTTGATGTGTTTTCCCAGACAATCATTCCCTCTGTAATTCATATTCTCCACAGGGGAACTCACACTGACACTGCTTTGCCAGGCTTGACAGATGACTGCTTGTATTTTTCACTTTTAAGTCAGTGTTCTACTCCTTTTCACTGCACCTCAGGGGCAGCCGGCATCACAGGCTGTCATTGCTTAAACCTGCTGAAGACTAAACATGCAGCTCCTTCAAGACCTGTGACAGCTGTAGAGGTGCAGAAACCTGACTTGCAAAACAGGTAAGAGACATTTCAACAAACTAATTGTAACACTCCCTCCTGCTCACTTCTCAAGACATTGGGATAAGGTGAGTGTATGCCTGGTCTGCAGATGGGTGTGCAACAGTTTCTGTTATTTTGGTTGAGATAATGCATGAAAAATTGTGATTACACATCAGGCAGGGAGCAGCTGCTGTTATTTACATAACACAAACCCTATTTACAGACAGAATTTAAGCTGTTCAAGGGAATTACCTGCCCTAGCTGGGAGGTTCTTGGGGACAGATGAGAAAGTGTTTGTTTTCATCCCCTCTGGTGCCTTATTCAGACCCGAAGAGCAGGTTAGAGTGTCAGCCATGCTCTTAAAATGGGAAGAAAGCTTGTAATAAATAAACACATGGAAGGGAGATCTGGTTCTTTCCTCTCTGACATGCACACTGGGCCTTTGTGTTTTCTTTATATACTTTGTGGAACAGGTTACATGTAGGGAAAGTTCTCTTAGAACCTGCTGATGTGAAATGTCTTATTCAGAGCAACTGTACACTTTATAAGAAACTTCCTTCTGACATCAGCCATGAGCTATTGCAAAACAGAAGAGGAGGAAAAGCCAGCACCAAGTCTGCAAACTGACTTGTTTCACCTTATCCTTCAGTGGCTTCACCAACTTGTTGTGTGGGACGCCACAAAGCAGCTTTCCACTTCCAGTGGTTTTCTACAACACAACAGGATCCATCAGCAAAGCACAATCATCTTCTGACAACTCACTATATGGTGGTGTCTCTTGGGCATGAGCCACCTCCTCAGACAACACTCCAAAATCTCTGCCTTCTGGCCGGTCCATGATCTCTTCCAGGATTCCTGGGCAGTTGGGTTTCCCCAGTTAAGCTTGTTGCATGATCAATGCTACCCACTTACTCCATGTAGCACTGGTTTCATTATGTGTAGAGGGGATGCTTCCTTTGAACATCCAGTGTAGCAGGGGCAATCGAAATGCCAAAAGGAGATACGCTTCTGTACCAACAACATCCAAAGCAGCTCAACCCCCCTCACGTGCTGCTAGTATCTCTATTTCAGTTGGGGTGTAGTGGGCTTCTGATCCTTAATAACCCCGTCTCCAAAACCCTAACAGTCAACCTCAGATTCCTCCTGATATTTTCTGCCAGAGGCTCCAGGTGGCACCATGCTCCCCAGCTGCAGAGTAGAGTACATTTTACACAGCTATTTCTGTTCTGACAGGCCCAATAGCAATCACATGAGCTATCTCATGTTTAGTATATTCAAAGGCTCGCTGTTACTCAAGGCCCCACTCAAAATATTTATTCTTTTGGGTTACTTCATAGAAAGCGCTCACAAGCTGACTATAACCTGGAATATGCATTCCCCAAATGTTGTCGTTTGGGTCTCTATCTCTAGTATCATGTCCTCAGATGTAGATTGTACCCTGGTCTCAGTCAAGGTATTCTCAGAGGTGGCTTGGGTTCCTGCCTTGACCACGTTCCTCTGATAGTACTAATCTGTGGCTCGGTAGGCACACACCAAGCCCCATTTCAGTGCTAGAAGCTGCTGGTTTTCACTGGGGTAGGAAAGGCACCCTTCTATCAGGCCTGTGAGTTTGCCAGGGTTACTCTCCTCTTTAGGTGTAAAGTCCCAGGCTACAGGAGGTGATAACCACCCTAGGCAACTGCTCAAATCCTTCCACACATCCTGACACCCTGACACCAACTGCCTCAGGGCACCTTTCAGAATCGCCTCACCCAGAAGTTGTCTTCTCTTACACCAGAACACCAGCAGATTGCACAAACCCCAGAAGTGGCCAACAGTGTTGTTTAGTAGCATAAACCAGCTCATGTAAGGGTGAAGAAGGACCTCAGGAGACTACATAATAAAACCACCCACATCAACCCCAGGCTGGAGGAGAGAGATGTATTCTCTCATCCTCTGCACAAAGTAGCTCTCCCAGCACAACGAGGCACACAATTCCAGGGCAAAACACACAGCCATTGTTTGTACTAACGTGTTCCCAAGCTCAGCAAGATATCCAGTGCGGCCAACAAACTCTGTGAGCTGCACAGAAGCTTGCTACTTAATAACTACTAAAGCTATAGCATGCTTAATACAAAACCGCCACTGTCTCCTGTCCCAAGTTAGGAACCAAAAAGGACTTGCTGTTGTAGTGGGTTGACCTCGGCTGGATGCCAGGGGCTTTCCAAGCTGCTCTATCACTCCCCCTCCTTAGCAAGACAGAGGGGGAAGAAAACAATATGGAAAAGAACTTGTGGGCTGAATAAGTCAAAAGCAAGGCTGTGCACTGATGTAAAGGAAAAGATTTATTTAATTCCCATCAGCAGGCGATATCCAGCCCCTTCGTGGGAAGGAGGGCTTCAGTAAGTGTAGTGGTTGCTCTAGAGGACAAATGTCATAATAACGAATACCTCCCCAATCCCACTCCTTCCTCTCAGTTTCTATTGCTCAGCACATGTCATCTGGTATGAAATATCACTTTGGTTGGTTGGGGTCAGCTCTCCTGTTCCTGTCCCTTCCCAAGATCTTGCCCACTCCCAGCCTACTGGGTGACGGGGAGAAACTTTGGAGAGACAGATTTGATTCTGTGGGGCACAGCTCAGTAGTCAAGACGCTGGTGTGTTATCAACAGCTTTCTAACTACCAATACAAAGCACAGCACTACGAGGGCTGCTAGGGGGAAAATTAACTCCATCTCAGCCAGACCAAATATGATCATTTATTAAAAAAATTAAAAGAAACTTTTAACAAAATCACACCAAACAGCGAGGATCTGAAAAGCCAGGCAGCACTGGGGGTATCACAAAGAGAAATGCTCTGCAGGCCCTGACCAACCCAAGGGCTAGACGTGCGGACAAGCACCTCCAAGTGGATGAAAGACCTTGTTTCACTTCTCTCATCCAGATACCGATACTGCTTTGTAAGCAGACGAGGTTTTCAATTAGAAAACAATCTCTTGTGCATCCCCACAAGGTGCTCCGGCACCTCGAGGGTTCTGACGGTGGTAAGCTTTTAAGAAGTTCTACTTGAGAGCGACCACAGCTGAGGTCACAGCTTGGAGGAAGCCACCGGCTTAGCTGCAAGATGAAGAGTACATCATAGCACATGGTGTGTGTGACATGCAGCTTTCTTCTTATCCAGAATCCTGCAGAGCTGTCCATCTTTTTTTCCCTTGTTGCCCTGTATCAGCATAGTACATCCTCTCTAGCCCAGAAGGAAGGGGGAATGAATACATGTATATCCACAGTCTAAGGAGGGTCACCTTTTGCTGGAACTTGGATCTCACTCCCTACCCCAATCCAAAATGAGAGAACAGGGCTAGCTCTGGAAGGACAGAGCCCTCTGCGAGCTAGGACCCACAAGACAATTAATAGATTGCAGGTTGATGATTTGCCTTCTGCATCTGAATGATCTTGCCAAAGCCACCTCTTCCCACATCGTAGTCTGTCCGGTACTCATCTCGCACCTGGGGCACAGCAGGAACACAGATATTAGTACCCTGCACTGCTTGTCTCCTGCTAGACTTCAGAATCATCACCTCCTCCTAGCTCAGCTGGTGGGGAACTGAAGTTCAGGTTAGAAGCACTTTGACTTGTTTGAAAGCTCTTCAAATAATCCACCAAAAAGGTGGTAATAGTGGTGAAATAGACAAATGATGAGGAGGTAAGAGTGCATCCTCACTAAGTTTGCAGACAACACCAAGTTGGGTGGAAGTGTTTATCTGCTCGAGGGTAGAAAGGCTCTACAGAGGGACCTGGATAGGCTGGATCGATGGACAGACACCAGTTTTATGAGCTTCAACGAGGCCAAGTGCCAGGTCCTGCACTTGAGCCAAAACAACCCCCTGAAATGCTATAGGCTTGGGAAGTGGCTGGAAAGCTGCGTGGCAGAAAAGGACCTAAGGGTGCTGATCAACAACTGGCTAAATATGAGCCAGCAGCATGCTGAGGTGGCCAAGAAGGCCAATGGAATCCTGGGTTGCATCAGAAATAGTGCGGCCAGCAGGACTAGGGAAGTGATCACCCCCCTGGACTCAGCACCACTGAGGCCACACCTCGAGTACTGGGTTCAGTTTTGGACATCTCAAAACAGGAAAGAGATCGAGGTGCTGGAGAGGGTCCAGAGAAGGGCAACAAAGCTGGTGAAGGGCCTAGAGCACAAGTCTCACAAGGAGTGGCTGAGGCAACTGGGGCTACTTAGTTCAGGGGAGACCTTATCACTCTCCACAACTACCTGAAAGTAGGCTGTAGAGAGGTGGGTGCCAATCTCTTCTCACAAGTAACAACAGGCCAAGAGGAAATTAACTCAAGTTGCACCAGGGGAGGGTTAGATTGGATACTAGGAAAAACTTCTTCATTGAAAGGGTTTTCAAGCCCTGGAAGAGGCTGCACAGGGAAGTGGTGGAGTCCCCATCCCTGGGGATGTGGATATGGTGCTTAAGGACATGGTTTCACAGTGGACTTGGCAGAATTAGGTTAATAGTTGGACTCAATGATCTTAAAGGTCTTTCCCAACCTAAGTGATTATGTGATTCTATGAGGGTATATCTGATGGCTGAGGTCTTTTCAGACAAGAAAGACCTCCAAATATTTTCATTTAGTTTTGCAGTCTGAATTGCCAGGCTAGGCCACCAGAACATCTTCTCCCCTCCACTCTGGAAATCTGGAAAGGAACCTCACCTTTATGCTAGAGCAAATTGCTGTGTTATGAGATTGGGCTAGCAGCTATGCTGTCCCATTCCATCCAAATTCTGCATAATTTAACAAGAACTAGCTTGGATTAGGGAATGTTGCAGGAAGTTTGGAGTCCTAGACAGAAAAGGTCTTAAGTTCTACTTCTACCTTTTAACACCAGGCATCGGTTACCAAAACAATCTGGGAGTGGCTACAGTTCATTAATGATTCTTTACTGTCTACACATCGCTCTGCATGAGACAAAACTAGCAAAGTAGTACACAGTGTTAGGGGGATCAAATTCAAGGTATGAACCGGTGCTGCCGTTACCTGTCCTCCAGTCTTTCCTCTTCCATACTGTCGCCCCTCCTTAAACCCTGCATCCCAGTCAGTTCGAATGATGCGATCATCTAGTCGTGTGCCGTTGATAAATCGCATTGCGTGCTCAGCATCTGCTCTTGTGTAGTATCTGAAGCGTACTATAAGGAGAACTAAGTGTGCTATCATATTTGCTACGCAGAAAAAGAAATAATCAAAAGAGAACTATTGTATTTGAGATGAAACCCCCCCCTGCCTTCTAGTCTCTTCTACTCTTCCTGCTCTTTTCTATGGGATCAAGAAATGTGCTCGTTTAAATCCAAGCTAAACCCAGCTCTCACTCAGAAAGGATTTTGAAATTTAATTCTAGTACCTGCATAGACAAGAAGGAGGTTTGGATCACTTATTTCACAAATAGATGAAACAAACACATTAAAGCCTTGCTAAGGGCAAGAAATCTGTAACATGCCTTTTCATATCACGCAAAACGTGACTGGATTTGAACAAGAGGGGCAGGCCTCACAGGAGAGATTCATGAAAACGGCTCACGATACAACTTGCACAAGCATGTCCTGTGTGCTTGGGAATATCGCCACAGCTTATTCTGCTCCTTCATTCGGGTGTAAAGTTAAGGTGAGAAAGTGCACATGTGCTCTGGCCAGTCAAAAGCCCAGTCTGACCATGGTAACACTTCTCATTTTGGCCCTAAAATCATTAAAAGAATTAACAAATTGAAGGAGCTCTCTGCCACAGCAGTGCTAGCATTTTTCACCTATAGCTTGGCTGAACAGCTTGCTTCTCGGTTAAGGTGGTGGTAAGGAAGTAGCAAGGTTGGAAGGGAAGTGCCTGGTAGAAAGCACTTGACTATCACTCCTTCTGAGGTTTTCCACAACCGTACAGCTAAGCTCTCTGTGCAGAGAGCAACTAAAGGTAGCAAGCAAACATACGCTGACAATAGCAGAGAACCAGAAAGGATACTCGACAAAGCAGAAGCCACAAGGGGTTTTCTTGATCTTGTCCAGCCCCATGACAATCCTCTTGACATCTCCACACTTGGAGAAGAGCTCCTGGATCTGCTCCTCGGTGGTGTAGAAGGACAGGTTGCCAACATACAACGTAGAGGAAATTTTCAGCGATTTCTCCTGCAGTTGTCTGCTACCCTGAGGGCAGAGGGGAGCACGCAGCTGGGTGAGTACACCTGTTGCCTGGCCCAGCTCTTGGCACCAGGCCCCGGCGGGTACTTCCCGCCGCCCCGGATTTGCGGGGCTCTCCCACTCGCTGTCTCCTCACATGGCCTGGCCCCAGCGGCAGCAGCTCTCTCTCCCTCTCACAACCCAGCAGCAGCAGCTCTCCTGCTCAGGCCCCAGCAGTAGAAACAGCAGCTCTCCCGCTCAGACCCCAGCAGCAACAGCAGCAGCTCTCCCTCTCACATCCCAGCAGCAGCAGCTCTCTCTCTCTCCCTCTCACACCCCAGCACCAGCAGCTCTCTCTCCCTCCCGCTCAGGCCCCGGCCGGGCCGGGCCCCGCCGCCTCAGGCCCCTCCGCCCCGCTCGGGCCCCCGCCGGGCGCACCCGGAAGTGCTGGTCGCGGTACTGGCTGATCTCGCAGTAGGAGTCACTGTTGAGCCCGCTCAGGGTGGTGTGGAGCAGCCCCGACATCTCCCGCCCGCGGCCGAGCCCTGCGCCCGGGACCCTGCCACAACTACCGCGGCGCCCGCCGGAAGCCGAGCAGGGCGAGGGGCTCCGCCGAGCATCCCGATTGGCGTGGACGCCTGTCGCTCAGGGTGGGAAGGCGGGGCGGTGGCGCCCGACAGCCAATGGGCGCGCTGGATTCGGTAGCGAGCGCGGCGCCGGGCCCGAGATGCTCCGCGGCGGCTCGTACGCAGAGGCGCCTTTCCCTGCGCGGCGGGGAGGCCGCGGCCATGGCGGGGGCGCGGCTGGAGGCGGTGGCCGGTACCTCCTGCCGCCGGGCGGGGGCTCCCGGGCCCGTGGGAGCCGCCTCCTGTGGTGGCGCTGGCTCTCACGCCTTGCTTCGCGTTCTCTCTTCCAGGATTGGTGCGGGAGCTGCTGAGGGAGGAGGCGCCGTCCCGCATCGCCGCCCTCACCGAGGAGCTGTTCCAGGCCGCGGGGAGCGTCTCTGAGGAGGCTGCGAGCGCGGCTGAGGGAGACCCTCTGCTTCCCAGCCAGGTGCGCCTCTGCTGCTCGCCTGGAGGAACGAGGGTTTCGTGTGCTTCACCCCCCACTGCAGCGCAGGGCATCGTCATGGGAAATGTTGCTAATATCTTAGTGATTTCTGGTATTTAGAATCACAGAGTTATTGAGGCTGGAAAAGCCCTCTGAGATGATCGAGTTCATCCTGTGACCTAACACCACAACAGCAGCTAAACCCTGCTGCTAAGTGCAGCATCCAGTCTTTCCTTAAACGCCTCCAGGAATGGTGACTCCACCACCTCCCTGGCCAGTCCATCCCAGTGTTTTATCCCCTTTCTGTGAGGAAGAGCTTCCGAATATCCAACCTAAACCTCTCCTGNCAGGATATCGACCCTGCTCCCCAATTTCGTGTCATCCACAAATTTCCGAATTTGCTAGTGGTAGACTCAATTTTCTAATAGCATCTAGTTGTAATTTCAAGTGAAAATGCAACCATAGAGTGCTGATACATTAAGAGTTTTAGACTGGGTCTGAGGAAAGGTCTTCATCATCCTGTGTGTAGATTCCGATAATGATAACAGATACTTGAGGAAGAAAACAAGCAAGCATGTCCTTTTAATTGCCTGGTAAACCCAGTACATTAAATATTAGAGTGGGAAGTACTGACTTTAATGCATTTAAAAGTGAATTAGGTTGTTTATAATGTTTTATTTTTCCATTCTGTCTGGTTCTTCTAGAGGAGTGCTTATAAAGAAGTAAATGTCTACTTTAAAAAGCCTTTTTCAGATAAAAGTCTGATGAGTAATACAGGTATCTGGAATAAAAGCAAGACCAGCTGAGATACAGCCCAGCCTTTTCCTCCAAAATTATATTTTGAAGAGAGATTTAACTCGTGGTGATTATAATCAGATAATAATAATTAGATAGTCAGATAATAATAATGAGGTAATCAGATTATTACATTATCATCTCTTAGCGTGATTTTGAAAGGCCTAAATTTGTGACAAGGAGCAAGACAGGTGAGCGAGTGCCACAACAGAACGTATGCTTAGTGCAGTCTGTAAAGAAATAAAGAGCATAAAACCGATATCCTTCATGTCTTCCTGAGTCAGTTGGGCTAAGTTATTTTTAAAGAGATGAGAAATCATTAGTTTGTAATCTAATCTCTTCAATAAAAGAGGGCATAAAATGTCTTCCAGTTAGGCAAGATGTATTTGTAGGCACGATCTGCCATGGAAACTAGGATTTCAAGTGATGGAAAGTTCAACCCTTCAAGGTGGATTGTTAAAGAAGCTTATTCCCTTTATGTAGGACTGCATTATCTTGTTAACAAGCTTATATAGTAAGCAGCCTTTGTTCTTTGTTTGCTAATATCGGAAGTTTCCCAATGTAGGTCTTTAAAATAATTAAACTCATTAGTTTTCTTTTTGATTTGCAGAGCGTCCTCTCTTTTGCCTTAAGCATTTTCAACCCTGATGCAATTCTTACAGCTCTTTTCCAATCCCTTCTAATTTTTTCGACTGTTTAAAATGTACATCGTGTATTCTGGAAGCTGGCAGTGAGCCTGTTATATTTTAAACATGGTAATGTGCTATTGCACACATTTTGTGTCTATGGATGTTCATAAGAAAACTTCATCCCAGATGGATGGGGTAAGTGAGGTCATGTTTTGCGAAGTTTGGAGAAGGACAGAAATGTAGGTTAGGACATGTCAGTGCTATGACAGTGTGATTGGTTTAGGAACGGATTTGGATGTTTCTGAAGTCCATCAATTCACTTACAGAATTTGCTACTATGCGTAAGGTGTTTAGGTGTGGTTTTAGGGGATATGGTTTCGGGATGAAATTTGCAGAGTGGGTTAATGGTTGGACTTGATGATTCCAAGGGTCTTTTCCAACCTCAAAGATTCTATGATTCTATGATTTCATACTGGAACTGAAGGCACTGATGGATGATGTGCTGTTGGGCATATGACTTCTTTTTAGTTTCAGGTCTTGTCAGCCTTGAATTTACAGTCATGTTCTTTCTTACCTTGCTTCACCTTAGAAGCGCTCTCACGTTTTTAGAAGTTCTGAAATAGTGTTTTATAAGGCTGAACGTATCTTACGAAATATACTTACAAAAAGAGTATGTGGTTCCTGCCAGCTGCCAACAATTCTTCTGAAATGATGGATCTACAGAGAAGAATGGTCCATCCTTGTAGCTGAAAAAACAATATGTGGTCCATTCAGCGTGCCTGGTTTTAAGTCATTATCTCAGATCTCCCTGGGACGTCATGTAAAAGTTTCATGGCAAACTCACATCTTTGACTCCAGCATAAAAATGAAGTTGTACAACGTGTGGACAGGTCATTACAGTGATACATGTAAAAGATGGTTCCTCTTCTAGTGGTGAATTTCAGTGTGACACAAATCATAGGACAAAATAAATCTGATGGAATTCTCTCACTCAGGTAGAAGAAAGTGCCATAAGCCTATGGAACTGGACTGTGACCAAACACATGGGTTCTGTTGTCAACGATGAGCAAAGAGCTAAACGTACGTATGTGTTCTGTACCTTCCGAAATGTGTTCTGTGTGCGGTAGCACAAAAAGGAAAAACTGCTGACTGGCATGTACATGGCGCTGTAAATTTGTTTGGACTTCTGCAGATATGGTGTAGACAGCGGAAAGCATACAGGGAGGCTTGTATAAACAGTTCAGCAAGGAGCAGCCGGGTGCAATAGTGATCTCATTGTTACAGAGTCAGTGTGAGCATTCTTATCTCTCCCCCTTTTTGTGCCAGAGCATCAGGAGAGGTGATGAAACCAAAAGAAGCTCTAATTTGCCTTCCAATGCTACGGGTTTAATCTAAAAATGTATGGAAATAACACAGATAGAAATTTTAGACTGTCGGTCACTTTATTTATGTGCAGTGAGGTGGTTTCTTGAATGTAACTATCTTTTCAATGATTACGTACAGAAAAAGTCTAAATCCTCTTTTTACTTACCTGCTTTAGCCAGGTACAGAGCTGGTGGGTTTGCTTGGAGCCAGGTGCAGGGCTGGGGGAAAGCAAGAGTGAGCTTTTGGTCTTTTCCCTCAACCTGATCTTTATGTGGTTCTGCAGGATTGCAATGTCTGGCCTACATTTTTGTCTTGAGGGATTATAGTTAAAATTATGTGTAATCTGCATCATATAAATTACGGCAGGTAAAGGGAATAAAGAGTAAGCTGGCACAAAATAATTGTAGAGCATAATGTTGTCAGATCTTGTATCACAGCTCAAGGGCCGGAGGAGAGT
>WEIS01050347.1:0-12502 GCA_013389965.1 Todus mexicanus | reverse complement strand
CTGAAATGTTGTTACTCTTTTTTTTCTTACTCTAACTTACTGTAAATCCTAATTACACAGACATGCACTACAGAGAATATACACTACCTACAATATAAGAATATCTGTGATTCACCAGATTTTCTCTTGGTTTCACAGCTTTGATAAGTAGCAGCAGAACTTGAAAAATTCCCTGGTTTCCCCTCATCTTTTCAGGGTCAACTGCTTCAGTTCAGACCAATGAATTGTACTGGTTTAGTATTTATCTGCCTGAGGGTCTTAGTCATTCCATATGTAAAACGAAAATAAAGAGAGGCTTTTCATGAACTGTGTTGATTTTGCCATTGTGAGGTCTCTGGTGGGTGTATTTGACACACTCAGCTTCTAAAAAGCCGTGAAGCAATTAATACTTCTTCTAAGTGCTTTAAGGGCATATCTCTGTTTTTAGTTCGAAGAGAATTTCCCCAGAGCTTTCACGACTCATCTGGCTCCTGCCTCTTAAAAAGAGAAAGGCAGAGGTAGTAAGTATATAGCTGCACATATTTATATCTGGAGGATGGAGCCTAATGATGTGACAGTCCATATGTTCAAACAGGGTTAGGAATAAAATTCGTAACAATCTTTTTTTTGCAAGAGAAATAAATAAAAACTAGTGATGCCACTGAGAAGAGTGGAATATATTGTGAATATTGTCTGGTTCTGATTCAAAATTTGCATTTGTGGTTGTTTGGTTTGAGGTTTTTTTTCTGTGAAAAAGAGATGAGTCAACCCTCCCAAAGTAGAAAACCTATGAAAGAGAAATAAATGTCTTCAGATAACCTCCGCTTTCAAAGCTGAATAGGAAGTGTCAATGATACAACTATATAAATGCATTGCTGAACAATAGATCCAATTTCTGCGATGCACATTCATTATTTGATAATAGAGTAATAGAAAAAAAAGAAAAGACCAAACAAAGAAAATGATAGCTCAAAAAGGAAAAAAAAAAACCACACACCTTTTTTCTCTCCCCTTCACATTGTCTCCCTCAGATTTGTCAGTCTTCAATGGTTCTGTGCTTTTTTGCACATCTGTCTCAAGCTCTGGAAAACAAAAGCTTTGGCATTTCTTGTGCTCAAAGCTCTTGTTTTTGGTAGGTTTTTATATTTGCAAACCAAGTAACTTCTTTGTTTACAACCAGAAAAAGAAATAGAAGTTCACAGCATAATGTTATTGCTCGACTAGATCATCATAAGGTGATGTTTTTATGAAAACTGGCCTAAGAGCTTGAAATCTTTCTCTATGCTGTCAAAGTTACCAAACTGTCCCTTGTGCTGCTGCGCTCGAGCCATGTTTCGGCTTTGCAAGGGACATTCTCTGATGTGTTATATAACTGGGGAGATGTCAAAACTCTGACACGAACTATAATTGTCAAAGGCAAGGCTGTTGGGACACTGAATTCTTTGAATTTTCCGAAGGTGAGAATTACCTGAGTGATATAGCATATAAACTTTGCATTCAGATCTCTGTATGTTGATCCCCCACTACTGATAGAACATCGTCCTGAAAGGAGATACCAACGTTTATATAAAGCCTGAACTAAACAAAATAATGGATGAACATGGTAAAAAATTAATGGATGAACATTGCAACCAGGGATTTTTAAGCACTGAAGAGCCTGTTGTTGAAGCCTGTATTTTCCTTCTGTATAGTGATTGTTGGAGTCTCTCTTTCCCAGCTACAAAAGATGAGTTGCTCGTTTTAAAGTGGTATTTCAGATGCAATGCAATATATGGATTTTAGGAGCTTAGATTTTTAATAAGCATGGTGCTATCTTTTATTGAGTTAGAAAATTAAATGTAAAAAAACACCCTACTTAATTGTAGTGCAAAACCATGTGACCAACAGACTCAGTTATGCCTCAAAAACTTTGCCACACTTCTATTACTAAAAATAACTAACTAGATATGACTGAGATTTAAGTGAATGAGTAGAAACCACCTTATAACTTTGTTCTTGCCTTTTAAGACTCAGATCCCTATGTCTCAGAACAATTGAGGATTGGTTTTACTTTAATCCTTCAACATAACCACTAAAGATGGCATCTTTCATGGCTTAATTTAAACAATGTCCAAGTGAGAGTCTCAGAAATTCGTATTTGATGATATCCCACCTGATATGTCATTCAAGAACTCGGAAAAGGTCACTAGCAAAAAACCNAAAAAAAAAAACCAACCCAAAAAAGCCTTTGAGCAACGGTAACTGTGGAAAAAAATCTAATTAGTTATAAGAAGGAGCTACTGCTATTTGTAATCAGCAGTTTCACTGTTGCCTGTAGTTTCCAAGGATGACACAGAAATTCTTGTCTAGCTCTGTACCTGCCTTCTCCTCAATATGAGAGAGGAAACGTGCAGTTCATGTCTACTGTGAGCCCCACACCTTCATTTAGACCATTAAGAAAGATTTGTAGCTGCAGGGAAACTTGAGGATATTATGTATTTTTATAGAATCATAGAATGGTTTGGGTTGGAAGGGACCTTAAAGATGACCCAGTTCCAAACCTCCTGCCATGCGCGGGGACACCTCCCCCCAGAGCGGGTTGCTCAAGGCTCTATCCAGCCTGGCCTTTAACATATCTAGGGATGGCGCATCCACAGCTTCCCTGGGCAACCTGTGCCAGTGTCTCAGCACTCAGCATGAAGAAACCCACTCCTACGTAGTAGCACTCACTGTTTCTCAGTCTTTTTACAGAAATATATGGGCTTTTACAGTAACACACACCTATATCTTGCTCATCAATTCTGGGGCTGATAAACTAGTATACTAACATCACAAACACTTGCAAGGTTCATGTTTTTTCATCTTAAAAAAACCCCAAAACTTGTTCTGCTGGGTATAACACGCAGTTTAGCCTATAGACTAGTGCTAACTTTGCCATCAAAAACCTCAGGATATCTGTAGCAAGTCCTTTTTTTCTCCAAAAGAAATAAATAGGACATTTCAGTCAGTCACCTAAGAGCTTCCAGCTCTGTAGAGAAAGAAGCAGAAACTACACGTAACATTCTTCCCATGGGGAGTTTCACACACACTTCTGCAGAGAAAGAACGGAGCAATGTGTGAATTCAGGTTTGCAGAGAAAACTGCGCAGCCAAAGCCAGGAACCCTTGAAGCCTAACACTTTTCTCTTCCCCGGAAAGGTCTTATTGCTCAAACATCGCAGTAGCGACACACAGAAATGTCGGATATAAAAGGCATTAGAGGTAAGATTGAAACTAGCGTCGGAGCAGCTATTTAATATTCATGAAGATGGAATTATTAAGAAGCAGCAAATGACTAAATAAAGGTCTCCCAGAACTGAACACTGAAGAAAGGAGGTACAGCTGAAAGTGAAAAATGACAAGACAAAGTATTTACGTCAGTGCTAGGAAAAAAGTTTGTAAACCAGGATGATGTTCCAACATGTGACACTGTAGAAATACCAGCATCAGAGAGAAAACCCCACAGCTTTCAAAGCCTGGGAGTTTGCATATGGAATCACCTGGGGAAATGACTAACAATAAACCTGTATAAGAGTTTTTTTGGATGTCACGTCACAAAATCAAGGAACAAAATTTGAAGGGTTGTCACAAGGGTTGCACACGACGATATTTACCGGAGTGTTGGCTGGCTTTTTTCTTAAAATAACACGGAAGATTACAAACCGAGCAAGCAGCATAATGAAATCATTGGAGAAAACAGAACAGAGCACAAATTAAGGAAAATCATATAGGATGTCACATCCTTTGTAACAATGCATCTAAACGATGAAGTTTTAAAAATCTGTTCTCATTTCTCCTTATTTAGGCAGAAGTTCTCCCTCCTACTATCTGAGGAGAAGGATTGCTTTCCTGCGTCACGAGCACTGAGCTGCGATTTCAGACATCCTGCACATAGGTTGCTTCTTTGTCAGCAGCCCAATACAAGCCTGTGTCAGAGTGTCAAGCATAAGATGGCAGATGAAGAACTGCTTCTGCCCAAGCAACTCTTGAGAGAATAATTTATTGTGCCTGATGCCAGTCACACACTTAGGGTCATTTGAAATAGATATTCCTTCCAGGCTTGTCACCGCTTTGTGTTACCCTCAGAGTAAGAGCTATTCGATTCCATTAAGAGACTCAAGTAAAATTCAATGTATGCAATGCCAGTCCAAGACAGCACAGACAAAATGACACCTCCACAGAGCAGAAGCAGGACTTGCTCTCCAGCAGAGATCGCAGTGCCCAGAAGCAGCGTGCAACCTGAGTTTTGCTGCATGGTTTTTTTTTTTCCTACTCATAGCAACATTGAACTTCCTTTTAAGCTCACCAGGAGACCAAGCGCTTTGCTTTCAGGTGAGCCCTGCTTCTGATTTTGTCACACTTTTAAGTGGGATTTGAAGCTTGATATGCTACCTCCGGAGGTGGGTTGCAAGTGCAGCTGCTGCTAGAGCATAAGAATGCTGACGCCATGGAATGACATTGTCGAGAAAACACGCACAGAGCTTGCCAAAGATTACATGATGCTTTAACTAGAATTGTGTATTTGTACCTTCCAAATGAGCAATGCAATAATTAAGTTGGGACCACTGTCAGGACTTCTGTTAATTCAAATGGGAAAAGCATTGAATAATGTACAAATTGTACACCAAATTGTATACCTCCTGTTCCCCCTAGCACTGCAATAAAACCATCTGAATTGGTGCTCAGTGTATATCTCTCTGCGATGTCACAGGATCATAGAATCATTTTGCTTGGAAGAGACCTTTAAGATCATCAAGTCCATCGGTGAACTCAGCACTGCCAGGTCACCACTTAAACCATGTCCTTTGGCTGTTTCTCTACTTTTTTGAGTGTTTCAATTAAACTTCTGGGATATGTGTACTATTAAGAGCTAGATTGGTCCTGAAGTATCAGCCCGGGCAAGGGGAAAGGTCACTTCACTGTGCTTGCTCCTGGGACTGAGCTGATGATGAGTTAGTTCCTCTATCTGCTCAGTACGGCTTTTCAGGACAGCTTATTCTTTGATGATTTGTCTTCATCTTCATATTATAAATATTTAATAAGAAAAAGTCAAAATGAGTAATAAAGCTGAGTATTGATACAATTGGTTAATTGTTATATTTATCTCTAAGAAAGGATATGCCGTGTTCAAATGAAAACTTGCATAGCATGACCTTCCATCCAGTATTACAGAGCAAAGGTAAAAATAATCATAGAGAAATTAAACCCTTGAGAAAAATTAAAATAAATGCTTTTTATAATAGAGATGTCTGGAAGACTAGAGAAGTCTAAAACTAAAGTTGCAAAAACCAGATTACCGAAAGTCAAAAGTAAAATAAGCAAGTATGACTGGAAATTGGATAAATATTAGCCATTACTTTGCTGTTTTAAAAAAGTCCCAGGAAGATTCACTAGAACTAATAGTTGATCTGGTTAGGAACCAAAAAACTAATCTATGAACAAAGTTATTTTCAGGCAAATAACATCGATGTTCACTTTAGGATCCTGCTCTACAGCAAGAACATTGTCAAGGGACTTGAGATAAAGCAGGGTAGTCCTGAGGTGTTTTCTGACTACTGCAACGTGTCAATCACACGAGAAAGGAAGACAAAGGAAAAGTTAGAAAAGAAATACAGCAGGGAAAGGAAAATAGAAAGGAGTAAAGATTTTTCTATGCATGTAACCAGATAACTTAGTGTATCCATTCTGAGCCCCTGTTGCTTCCAGCAAAGTCTTAAATTCACCTAAAAAGATCTCAATTTGTTCACAATGAAAGGCCTGATAAAGCTTTGGTCTTAAACAGAAAGCTTCGATACTTGCTAAACTTTGCATGCCTTTATGCTTTTTACAAGAACTTCATTCAAAGTCTCTACAAATGATGGGATAAATATTTCATCATTCAACCTCATTATTACAGTAAACTGGTACCCTGGGAGCAGGTCAAGAGAGTAGGATAAACATAGAAATGGTAGACAGGACTACAATGTTCAGGGGGAGCAATTATCACTCTGTGTTTGTGTTTTTAAACCAGTTGTTAGCTTAGGTATTAAACACTACTGGAAATTCCACCATCACTCAGATTATCTATGCCTTCAGATATCATACATCAGCAATTATGAATACAGAACTTCCTCATGGTAACCTATAGGCAAGAATTTGAGCAGACAAAATCTAGAATCCCTTCATATTACTTATGTCCAAAACTCTTTCCTTAGTTGTGGGCTCACCTGTCTCTTGAGAGGCACTAATGACTCCACGGTATTTTGCTAAGAGATGTGATCAGGAAAATGCACTCGAAGCGGGATACAAAGTCAGAGAAACTAAACTGTTAAGATAAAATCATTAGCAGATCAAGGACTCAAAAGAAAGATTCCCCCTGGGAAGGTATAAATATCTATGGGACAACACCTGGAAGCCTGGCTGGGGTTGCCTTTTTGGGTCATCCCATCAAGTTATCAACATCACCTGTGTTGATGAGCTGAGAGGAAACTATTAGCACCTGGAGGAGCTCCTCTATAAAAGCTCCAGGGCCCAGCCTCTTTCCCACTTGAGTGGAGTTCCTTGGCCAGGAAAGACTCTCCAGGTTCTGTGTCAGCAGTGGTGAGTACCTTAGGTTTTAGCCTCCCAGAGGGTGAAATCCTAGCCTTCTTTTTCTGTGTGTAAGTTAGGCAATAAGCAATTGCTCAGTAGTTTTTGATTTCTGCTTTTGGAGTCTCTTTGCACCTAGCTAGAGAAATCTGAACAAATCCATTTAGAAGAGAAGAGTTTATCACTGGAAAAAATCAAACCCAAAGAAAAGCCATAGTTCAGGTGTATCTGTACTCTTGAAAAAGTGCTAACAGCAATTGGAACTATTGTACTGAAGAATGTTTGGAACTGGGTGGAAGGATGGTAGATGTTTAATGGTTTCTATGACTTGTACCAGGGAGCACACTTAGAGAGGATGAGAGGAAGATAGTTACACCCAGTTGGAGCTTCAAGGAGAACTTAATATCAAGTGTAAAGTAAGTGTCTTTGTCAGAATTTGCTCAAGAGGCTACAGTAGTAAATCACACTTCTATTCTTTTGCAGGCTGCCTATTTTTTCTATTTCTTTCGGTACTTTTACACGGAAGAGTTTGTTTTGAGATTGAAGGTTCATTATAAGTTCCTCAGAAGAGGAGACAAAGGTGCTTTATCTGTGATCATCACCCTATTCTCTTAGCACCACAGAAGACATTTTAAAAGCTTTAAAAACCACAGGCAAAAAGGCTTTTAAATTTTAGCAGCATCCTCCTCTTCCTCCAGATTTTTTAGTTTGGGTTGGGTTTTCTTTGAGAAAAGCATTTAAACTCTTATTTAAGTTTTTTTCTATCTATATTATATTAAACTACTCAAAAGAAAAGTAGCTTAAATGCTTGCCTAGCCTAGTTATTAGGGATGTATCCACTGCATTGCGGTTAATGAAATGTAAATGTTTACCCATATCATGACTCAGTATCATTCTGTCTATTGAAATGCCCCTGCATCAGGTGCTGAGTACTTGTTCTTGAGGTCTAGCAGAGATGGAAACATCTGACATACATTAATTTATTGAGTTTATTTTGGTACCATAACAAATAAAAGCAGAAAGGCAGTGTAGTATGTTACTTAAAGTTTTTATGCAGAAGAAAGAGGCCCTTATATTTCCCTTTCCTTTTTTAAGCCTGTGTTGCTCATTTGTAAAACAAAAAAATCTTTCCTTTAGAGTTTCTTTAGATCTCATAGTTCATTTGTTTTCTTCTGAAAATAACTTCTTATTTGCAAAATGTTCTATCTTCTCCTCTTGTTCCTTTAAACATTCTCATTTATTCAATTTTAAGTATATCCCTTTTGAAAACTCCACTATTATACTGTATATGAGAAGTAAACAAAAAAGCTTCATGAAAAGCACTTTATATCTTCAAAGTGCCACACAAACAGTCACTATTGAAATTATAGATATTAGAGCTTGAAGGAGCACTATGGATTTTTTCCCCATAACTCTTATTCAATTAGGTATCATTTTAATCTACTCAGAAAAATTGTCTGTCTGATAATGTCTTCAAAGCCTCTCAAAATGAACCAGTGTAATATAAAACAGATTGTTTAACACTTAACCCTGCTACATCAATACCATATTTTCCTTCAACAAACTTGTTCCTTTAAGAAGCAGTTGCCAAGGATATTATGGAGTAGCTTTGCAGCTGGGAGGCAGGAGGTATTTATTTAGATGTTTTACTTTTCTCCTCAAGTCACCCTTCCAGTTGCATTGGACTTGGGAACAATGAAAAGTTAGCTTTTTTTAACAGATGAAGTATTACAGTTTGTACTGTGTAACTATTGAAGGCTTTTTATACCCTCATTCAGGGCCACCCAGAACACTGCAGGAGTAGGAATATTCAATAGGGGTAATTTTAAGTTCAGATCCTTTGAAAAAAAAACCAAACAAAACACCCTTGAGTTTCTCAGAAGGTGGTTGCAGAAAACAAACCATAAAGTTGACAAAAAATTCGTGTATGTCTCTGGCAAAACTGAAACATTTGAAAGCTGCGATATCCAGATGCACTGTACCACCAATACAGACTGAGATGGTTGAGGTTATTCAGGTTGGAGAAGAGAAGGCTCAGAGGGGACCTTATTGTGGCCTTCCCGTGTCTGAAGGGGCCTACAAGAAAGCTGGGGAGGGACTTTTCAGGATGTCAGGTAGTAGTAGGACTGGGTAGATTCAAATTAGATGTTAGGAAGGAGTTCTTCCCCAGGAGAGTGGTGAGACACTGGCCCAGGTTGCCCAGGGAGGTGGTAGAAGCCCCATCCCTGGAAGCCTTTAAGGCCAGGCTGGATGGGGCTCTGAGCAACCTGCTCTAGTGGGAGGTGTCCCTGCCCATGGCAGGGGGCTTGAAAAGAAATGATCTTTGAAGTCCCTTCCAACACAGATAATTCTACAATTCCTTCAAGAAGCTTCTCAAATCAAAAAGGGAAAAAAAATTTCTTCTAAATCCCCCTCTACAAAGAACATAGAGTCCACTAAGAATTTTACAGTCTTGCAGTTGCTACAACTCCTTTTAGCAGGCTCTTTCTCTTCCATGAAAATCACCCTATACTGATATAGCTGAGGATCACTTTCATTAGAGCTTCTCTGGATTTCTCCTTGCTATTTTTTTTTTCACTCCAGAAACACCATCCAACAATTTCTGAGGACTTGTCAGTGACACTTTGGGTGACAAATCAGGAAAATCCTCTCTTTCCCTAATACACATTATATATAGTTGATTTTGACTTGTCCACGCATTGAATTTCTTGAATACAATTTACAGGTGGTCTACTATGGTTCAGGTATAATTTAGACATGCATGAATTGGAATCGCTCACAAGTAGATGAATTAAGCATATGCACGGGGACCTTTGGTTACCTCTGAGGTCTGTTCAAGTAGTCTTCAGACTGGATACAAGGATAGCAGAGGCTCAGCCTGGCTGCTATCTTTAGCCTGCCTTCACAGAACTACCTGCTCCACTCCCAGTCTGAACAGCCACAGGAGAAGCAACATCTTCTCTCTTAATGAAGAAGAATAATACAATGCAATCACATTGCCTGTCTACTTTCTTATGTCAAAATAGTGATATTTTACGAGCTCTAGACCATTGTTATAAGACATGAATGTTAAAATGCATCTCCTAGTCTTCACAGCTTAGAACTGCAGTTTCTAGCACCAGCACAAACCAATTTGTCTGACAAATGTTCTAAGGTGGAGTAGCATTATTTTTAGCAATCAAGTCAGTGGATAATTACGGAGGAGAAAAAGCCAGTCTCATCCACATTGGCTTGCTTCAGATATTTTCCTACAGCTGGCTGCAAAAACTTTCAAACACTAATAGGAATTCAACACTTTAATAAATAAATAAAACGAAAAAAATGAAATATCAAAGGGAAGGAAGAGCGAGCTCTTTTGCTTGAAGGGATTTTGTATTTTAGTGTTTCCATTGTAATAGGTAATTCTCTAATCTTTTGTATCGGCATCCAAATTACATTCCTTACACACCTATATATTTTAATTCTACTTGGAGACCAAGATAATGAATAGTAGTTAAGAGGAGCCTTACAAACCTGAGTAAATAGAAAGGAGAGGGGGAAAAAAAGCCTTGAAAGACAAGGTTTTTCTTTAACTGAGGAAATTTGCACATTCTTCACTGAATACAGAATCTGACAATTTGTCTTAAACATTAACATCCAGCCCAGTATTGAGGAACAAGAAAAAAAAATTTCTTAGGGTGAGTTTGTTAGTTGAAAGGATTTAGTACTCAGCACTCCCTGCTCTATTTAAGGCCCAAGAGCAATCTATTTCCTGATTGATCAGCTCTAATAATTAGAGGTAGATGAGCTGATGTGTGTCAATAGCCTTTGAAAATTTTGTGATCTGACCTCTCATTGTTTATGATGCAAACCCAGGCTGTATTTCATATATATATTAAAAAAATACTTTAAAACATGTATATGTGTATATATATGTCTGCATGCATTTCAGGATGAGTTGTTGTGGGTGGCATGAATCCCACAACCTGTCATACATGGGAGCCTTGCACCTGCCCACCAGTACACCCAATAAAGGGGATACTAGTGCAGGGTGTACCCCTCCCAGCCATGCTCTGCATTTGGGTAAAGCAAATCAGTTCCTGAAGTGTAAGTCTTTGGAGTTATCCCCACTGGTAGATCTCTGTGGTATTGAATGACACAATACTAGTTAGCTTTTTGTATTTTTCTTCTAAACACTTCATAAAATGTTATTCTCTTTCAATCTTTACATATCCTTTAAGAATAAAGAAGTTAGGTCAGGTTCTTGTGATTTTAAAACAGTTTTACATTGCTCTGGTAGAATAAAAAAGACATTAAAGTGGTGCTAGATGAAATCCAGATTGCCTTTATACTTCCAGAGCAAGGTGAAGTACCTGAGGCCTTAATCAGATTCTGAGCCTTCAAATTTTATTCCTTTTATTTTTAGTGTGATGGTGTGTGCCCCAAAAAGCCTTCTAGGAAGTGGGTTGAGTTCACTGGCATATTAACAAGGGTAAATGAACAGCCTTGTTCCCATCATCTGCTTCACCTTTCTTACCTTGGGCTTGCTGCTGAAGGTGATTCACCTTATGAACCTGATTCCACTTAAAAGCATTTTGAACCAAGTGGAAATGTAAGGAGAAGGCTCAGAGAAGGCAGTCAGTAATTATTAATCTTTGACTTAGGAATAAATGTGTTATCACTGCACAAGTGATTTTTTTTTTTTTTTTGCTGATTAAGCTATGTCAGAAAGATAACCATGTAGAAATAGGAAACAAAGGCCAGTAGGATTAATTTTGGGGAGGGACTTTTTACAAAGGCTTGGAGTGATAGGATGAGGGGTGATTAGCTTCAGACTGGAAGAAGGTAGATATGGATTAGAAATGAAGAAGAACTTCTTCCCTCTGAGGGTGGTGAGACACTGACACAGGTTTTCCAGGGAAGCTGTGGATGCTCCATCCCTGGATGTGTTCCAGACTGGGTTGGATGAGCAACCTGCTCTAGTGGGAGGTGTCCCTGCCCATGGCACGGGGGTTGGAACTGGACTATCTTTAAGGTCCCTTCCAACCCAAACCACAGTATGATTCTACTAACACCTGATTCTGCATGGTCTTGCAACACATTACATGGAGCCTTGCATTTCTCTAAAGAAAAATACAGGCTTTCAGCTGTATTTTAGCTGCTTTATGCTGTCTTTCCATTTTGCTTTATGCTTTAACACAGCCAGTACTTAACTCTGCATCCTTTCAAAATTGTCTTCTTACTGAGTTTGTTCTTTAATGCATCATGTTGAAATAGCTGGATTACTACAGTATGCAGAGTACACTAGAGAGCGTGAACCTCTTGCTTGATATTTGACGAGATAAAGTTTCTATTTCATTACATTAAAGATTGGTGGTAGCACAGATAATGTACTGACTCTGTTAATGCTCTTAACTCATGTACAGCAGCTGTTTCAGTTCTTACTAATTCCTCCTTTAATCCCCTCTCTTCCTTACGCAACTTTGGAACAACTTTGCGTGCAGTCTTACCATTTCTATTAGTATTGTCTTTCCATGAGATTCCTTTCTCGTGTAAAAGCCCTCTCTCCTTTACTTCTACAGATTACAGGCACGTTACTGCCATTGCCCTCTCCTCTGCTTTGATTTTTCTGAAACCAGCCCATTTGTAAAGTTCCGTTAGCATTAAGACATCCAGGATAAAGCTCAAAAGTTCCTATTACTCTGAGTAGGACTAGCACATTACACTTCGTAGGATGGCAGAGAGGGCGAGTTTCTTTAGCAGAATTTTCCATTAATAAAATGAAGATAATTCGCTGGGTTTTCCATTAATAAAATGGGAAAAGCTGCTGCTGTAAGCCTGGCTTGTGTGTCGCACAGGAAAGAATACTAGGTAAAGGAAGTGTGTAGGTGCAGTACTTTGCTTTCTCTGAGCAAAGCACTGATTGCAGAATTGCCAAATGGGTGCAGGTTCTGCTGAAT
>WEIS01050346.1:19257-57279 GCA_013389965.1 Todus mexicanus | reverse complement strand
ATCATCTTCAGCCCGGGGAGCCAGAGACAGTTGTTTCCATTCAAGCAAGGAAAATATTTGAAACACCAACATGGGGAAGAATATTTAACTCTTTAAACTCCCAGTCAATGTCCAATGGCAGCTGTCATGTTTTTAGAAATGATAGGTTAAAAGGTACCTTTTTTTAGTGTAGAAACGGCTAGAAGTGCTGAAGCACTGAACCAAGAAACATGCATACAGGACACTGAATAAAAAACATAGACCGTAGCAGTGTGCACTTGACAGCCTTGGTCATTCCAAGTAGCTCCAACAGCTTCCCATGGCATGGAACCTTTCTCCATACCCACCTCTCCCCAAGCCATGTCCCCAACCACGTTCTGGGGCCAGTACAGGTTTAGTCCCTACAGAAGAAGTCATGAGAAACAAAGTAGTGGTTTGTAGTCCATGCTGTGGACTATTTCTTATGGCATGACACATCAGCCATTACTAACGAAGTAACTGAAGCTACTGAAAGTTTAATTAACTCCATACCTGGGATCCAGAGGCTTCTGACTTACTAGAGAGCCTTCCACCAACAGTCCTCAGCTACAGTCCCACTAAAATCTCAATTTCAATACAAATGAGAACCAGAGCAACTAGAACAACTAAAGGACCAGCCCTGTAAGTTCGGCCATAAGTCAGAATTTGATCTCCAGTCATGCTCCTTCATCATGGGATCCTCCTGTCTCCATGGCTCTCCCTTACTCACAGATGCTCCAACCCAACTAGTTCTGCTAGATTTTGAGATTTGGTGCCCCAAAACAGCATTTGGTTCAAGGATTCAGTTTTCTGGATTAGCAAAGAGCCCAGTGTGAGTCATCATAGATGCCACACTTAGTGGCATGGTTTAGTTGGGTCTTGGTGGTAGGTCATAGGCTGGACTCGATGATCTGAGAGGTCTTTTCCAGCCTTAAACATTCTGTGATCATGCACACCAGACGGTACAGACCTGGAGTGTCATCGTGGGATATTTTTCCATACACCATTGTCAGACAAACTCTTAGAAACCTAAAGAGTCAATCTATACATCACCTACCTGAATATCTTTGGTATCTAATAAAAGATCTGACTTGGAAAGGGGCTGAGTTATTTTGAAAAACCAAGTGAAGGTTACCAGGTTGGTTAAATGGCTGGGTTCTGCCTCCAAGTTTACAATCTTGGGTGTTTAGTTTTAGAATTGGCAGTAGAGTTGGATGCATTAACATAAGGCAGTTTTGCAGTATCTTTGCATCTCTTTATTCTACCCCTATATCTGGTCACCATGTAACTTAGAATCATAGAATGTTTTGGGTTGGAAGGGACCTCTAAAAGTCATCTAGTCCAGCCCCTCTGAAGTAAGCAGGGACATCCTCAACCAGAGCAGGTTACTCAGGAGCCTTGAATGTCTCCAGGGATGGGGGCCTCCACCACCTCCGTGGGAAACCTGTTCCAGTGTTCTACCATCCTGATAGTAAATAACTTCTTCATAACTTGTCAGTTAATGCTGTGCCTAGGCATTATGAACAGTTACCTCTAGGTTAGGTGGAGTGTACCAGCTCTGTATTGATCGTTTGTCAAATATCATGCACATGGGTCTGCAGCTGGTTAAGAAGCATTTCCTCTAAAAGTCAATATATATTCATTAACAACCTTTTAGCTAGTTAATTGAAAGTGACAGGATGCATTTTGCCTAACAGATTGCATTTTACTGAGTAATTTCTAATTTACAGTAAATATGATTGAAAATAAGAGTTCATTTCTGGGATCAGTTTAAAAATGGTTTGTGCTTCCAACAATTGTACCATAGGGAACTGCTGGGCACTGATTTATTTGTGTGTGCGTGTGTGTATGTTTTTTGAATTGCAGCAAGTTAGCCGAGCTTTTCTCTTAATTCTGGGTATCAGAGCAAAGGGACCTTGTGGTGAAGGTGACAGCAAATTCTGTTAAAGAGTGATTATTCTGCTATTTCAACTTCTGGCTCTTTTTAAAGCAGGATTAGTTATTTTTTTTGTCCGTCTCCCTCCCTCTGGCATCTCTCATACATTTAAAACCCGAAGCACCTAGGGGTTAATATGCTCCAGATAATGGTATAACAGAGATTTAAAAAACAAGTCAGACTCAGCGAACTCTGAACAACACTGCTTGCATTGTGGAAACACTTATAAATGGGCACAGAAAAGAATAGTAGGTGCAAAGAGATTTTATTCCCTTAGTAACAAAGGCATGCAGCTCGTTAGCATGCTGAGCTCCTGCCTTCCTCTCAGCTCCTCTCACTCTGGCAGGTGAAGAGCAGGATCCTTTTTGCTTAAAGTGTGTATTACAGAGTTGACGAGAGACTGAAGCCTCCCAGACTCTATTCCCCGCTCAGCCAGACTCTCATGGGGTGTGGGAGCTGCTCTGAAGGCTGACTCTGTAAAGGCACCCTTATGAATTCCCATTTTGTTGTCGTTCAACAAGGTTATATCCAGTGTGCTCCATTTCCAAATAAATCGGTAAGGGAGGGTGTCTCTTCTACCTATTCACCTGCCTTGCAAGCTCATCCTCAGTTTGGGTGTCCAGTGGTTCATTTATTGAGGAATAAAAAAGTGTTCAGAGACTGAGCGCAGGGAAAAAACCTGCCGAGGAGGCAGGCACCAGCCAAAAACCTGTTTGCTCCCAGCTGGGTGTGGAGAGTCCCACGGCCCACTTCTCATGGAGGGGCATGGCAGGGTGCAGCCCATCTACCCTAATATAAGTAGCCAAAAGTCTAACTGAGACAAATTCACCCTTGGCCTCATTTACAGCCGACAGCGAGACGGGAAGTGATCTCATCCTAAAATAAGCATCTAAGAGAGGACAGAAGAACCGTCCTCTAGAAAGGGACATTTTTCTCCACCAAGAAAATGTAAAAGGATCCTGAAGCAATTGTTCCAGTGACCATAAAAGAAAGCTCCAACGTTAAACTTAGACATCTCTAAACTTCACCATTGAAAGCATATCTAAAGCAGATTAAATGACTCCTGCTTTTAATTGATCAGTTATCCCACTGAAGTCCTTTGAACCTGAGCATAAATTCATCGGGCAGCTGCTGTATGAGGCTGAGCTGCAGAGGCAGAAGCTGCCCCCAGCTGATGGAATGGGCAGATGGAGCTCTGATTACAGGTAGTTAACAGATCAGCACAACAAAAAGATTACATTTTTAAACCGAGATATTCCTCGGGGTCAGAGCCATGCCTTTTGATCTCTGTAGGAATGGATAATGAACTATGAAGATAATCCATGCACAACATTTAAATACCAGGCAGAATTGTTATGCAATTTAATTAATAACTCCTTCGTGAGGTGGGAGGAGACACATAATATAAGTGAAATAGCCTTACATTTCAGCAGAGATCACTTAGGAAACACTTTTTGACAATCTTACCCATGGTAGCAAACATGGATGTACCAGGGAACCTGGGAGTGTTCAGTGTTTTATGGGACACATTGTCCCTTGTTTTCTGGCCAGGTTTCTAGGAGTTCCTTTGTTCTGAGGGAGAGAACCAGAGGGAGAAGTTTATGTTACACAAATCCAAGGAGCATTTTACCCATCCATATCCACTCCCATATCCGTGTCACATGACCACAAATATCAGGAACGTACCGGAATTAGTATTTTCCATATATCAGTCCTAAAATAGAGAAACATTTATCAAGCAGTGTTTCTTCTTTCTCTACCCAAGTCTTATTAGGTTTCACCATAAATCTCTGTGAATTTACGGTGGATTTGTCAAAAAGTGAAATTATAAAAGCCAAGATATCTTTTTTTTTTTTTTTTTTCATTTTGGGTCACTGTTAGATTTCCTCAACGATTGAACTTTTTTAAGAGAATCATAGAATATCTTGAGCTGGAAGTGATCCATAAGGATCATCAAGTTCAAGCTCCTCTCAGGACCACCTAAAACTAAACCGTATAAGTAAAAGTGTTGTCCAGATGCTCCTTGAACTCTGACAGACAGTGTTTTCATTAGCTGTCATCTCAAAAAAATTAAAAATCTTGTTATCATTCAGTTCAAGGTATCTATTTTCCTTCCACTCCAGTCATCCATGAGTAGAAAAGGAAACAAACCCCAGCTCTTTATCTGGTTGGAACTCACATGCAGCCACAGTTTGCATTTCTTACAGTAGAACTGATGTCTTCACCCTTCACTTAAGAGACAAATATCCATCAAGGTGCACAACTCTCTCAGGACCTTCAGCAATGGGTAGGAACTTACCAGTGTTGTTCATCCAAATTTTTTGTGACTATTACTAGTGCTGACTGTCAGGTTATCTGCTTTTCCATGACACCCAGAACATACGTCCTGCTCTTTCACCAGCTTTACCCATCTCAAAGCCAATACCCAGAGGTGATCCCTCCAGGTAGCAAGGGACATGTCAGCTTTTGGGGTTGAAAATGTGTGCCTTAGGATTGCTCCCACTGTGTAAATCCTGAAGGTGGGCAAAGAAATCTTTCTCACCTCCTGGACATCCAACCCTGTCAATTCACATCTTAACTTACGACCCTATCTAATATAGTACTATGACAGTAACAGGGATAAGTATGTCAATCCTAAAATCAATTTATTAGTAGCTTTCAATGGTTTTTGCTTCAATAACAAGAGGTTCCATTTCAACATTGTGCTTCCTGAATCACCACACTCCCTCCCGCCCTGAAATCCAGATAATGCTCACAGTACAAAGTCCCACGTGGACTAATAACCTCATTCAAGGACACTTGGTAGCTTGAATAGCTCATCCGGTATCTTTTACAGATTGGGAGACAAGAAATGCCATCCTTCCAGCATGACGTTACAAGGAGGGAAGCAGTATGTTAAAACAGCACATTGGGCTCAGCGGAGAGCAGTATCGCTGCCAAGTACACAGCTCAGCCTGGAGACAGACCACTTTTGTTTTAAATCTCTCTGGCTACACTTCCTTCGGGATGATGCAATCCCCACAGCAAATTAGTGTACACAGGAATCTCCATTGCATTGGAGTATGTCATTAGAAATAACTATTTTTAACAATGTTTTACTAGGGCTATGACAGAGTCAGCGAGTCATCTGAATACAGAGAAATTGCTCCTCTGCAATAGCTCAAGTGGTGCCAGGAATCCAGACCCTGTGAACAGGCTTTGAATCTTTGTTGTTCTTTAAATGTCCTTAATATGGAAGTGGAAAAAGAAAAGGGGGAGTGGAGAAAGGCTGTTTTGCTTGCAGACCAACCTGAGTTGAAGGCTACTGTTATTTTTACCCTGCTTATACTGGTCCCATTGCACAAGAAAGATTTAGTTCCACAGCTTTTAAAGAGGTTTGAAGAAGTGAAGTTTGCTCTTGGAAATCCCTACCTCTCCTCTCTCCAATTCCTGCAGAAGAGACTACCAATAGTCTTCTGTTTAGTGCACTAGAGTGGGACTTCGGAGACCAGAGTTCAGTGGTCCCTGCCACAGATGTCCTGGGTGACCCTTGGAAAGTCTCTTAAGCTGGCTTTTCAACAGGAGAATATGTCTGAAGATCTGACCTTCAGCTAATGCCTCAGCTGGTCATCTCCAAATGCCTTCTACTTTCTCTGGCTGCAAAAAGTATAATTACATCATAGTGCAAAAAAAGGTCGTGAGAGTTCTCGACAGGAATCTCAGCAGTCAGGTGAGAAGCAATCTCAATGGGGATGTTAGTAGTTGATGTAGACTTTGAAAGCACCAGCTTAAGGAAAACAGCAGACATGTGAGCTGTCAGCTCATGAGAGGTGGCAATTCACTCTGATTTGTGTCTAACAGACCCTCTCCAGAGTTTCCTTACACAGGACAAATGGCTTCTCCAGCAAGCAGCCAAAGAAACCTGGTTTTCCTCCTGCTGTTTGTTACTCTCTCTAGAGCTAGGAGACGAGTCATCATATCCAGAGGAAATCAGAGGGAGGTGGGAATGCGTTGTCAACGGAGCTGTAAGAAATTAGGAAAAACTGCCTGGGGAAACAAGCTGACTTGTATTTCTTCTTAGAAAGGTCATCAAGATTAGGAGTCATGGGAAAGCTTCATTAAAGTCAGTAGGAAAAATTACAAGTGGGGAAATTAATTTGGGCAGCAAGAAATTAAACATACACAGAAAGAGACCTTGAAGTCAGTCAAAAAGGTTCCAAGACAGAGTTGCTGGTACTGTTCAGCCCGATTGCAGGGGTGAGAGAAGTCAAGGGCAGGGAAGGTCTCCATTATGTGGAATAATGAGGTGCATGCCCTCGACCCTCGTGCACCCCCTGTCACCGTGCAGACACACAGGTTGCTTGAAAATTAACTTGCAGATCAGGAACCAGGGGAAGGCAGGTATGCATTGCTTAATTGGACACCATTGGTCAAGGCCAGTTGCTAACTGATCTTGCCAAGATATGCAGCAAAATTTGTGAAGGATAAATCTCTTTTCCAGAGTGGGGCTACACAAGATTGTTTGGAAGCAGAGCTGTAGCTGCAGTTGGTCAAGATATGAGTCTTACCAAGTGCAACTCACTGATGAACGGTTGCAGTGAATGTTCCCTGATGAGGGGAAGCAGGCTGGTAAAAATATAGACATTTAATGTGGGAAAGAACTATCTGCATTGAATAACGGGGCAGGGCGTTGTTTAAAAGTCACACAGACCAAAGAAATGCTGACTGACTTGCTCTTCTTCATCAAACTACTGAAAAAGCCAGAGGTTACGATGCTGGGTTTGTGACACTTCGCAACCCAGAGCAGGGTCTTGAATGTAATCCTTGTGGGTCCAAGCCAACTGTCTTCCACATATTGTTTCTTAGTTGGCAGAAGCCAATATCCACATGTTACTTTCTTATTTTCTATCATCCTTACCTTGACAAATTCACCCTTCAAAAGTCCCACTGAGGTATATTTGTTTCTGAGAATAACTTGCTCCTGATAGGTGTTTCCTGAGTGGTAATTTCTTTTGAAGATTCCTACTATGATCAAATCATAACAGAATGGAGAAGAAATTGCATTTTTAAAGTGTGGATTCACTGTGCGTCTTCAAAGAGAACCCCTGAATATGCATCTTTCTAGTGAGTTTTTGCAGCACAAATTGAGCCAGGACTGATAACTTGGACCAATGCACCACTGCATGTTCTAAGGCCCTATTTCAGCTGGATTCCAGCTTTGCTGCCTAAATCTATAGTAGCTTTATTATCCTAGGTGGAGTTTAAGGGAGCAAAAATTGTAAGAATAGAAAATGACCTTAGGTTGCTCCTGATCATTTTCTCAAGGGATTTTCAGTTATAAATAGAGCATCTCTACTAGGAAATACCAAAGAGGGCTCTTCTCCCCAAGAAGGGCAGGAGAAGACCTTATGCATATCCCAGGGCAGGACCAGGCTGGTACAGGGTGACTGACGCCAGTGGAGCTGGCTTATATCAGCTTGTGAGCCACGACCGTGTGATGCTCTAAGAAAAGGTCAGACGACTCCCGTCTTTTCATCTTTATGATTTCTAGCACTACCTAAAAAAGAATTTTACACCGAAGAGGTGTGAGACAGCACGTCAGAACAGAGGCTAATTCAGGACAATTTGGGGCTGTTTTCTGCATATTCAGAAAAAAAAAATTAAAAATAAAAAATAAGTGGGGTGGATCTTGGCCTGTTAAAGTTTATAGGTAGCTCTGTTCTGGCAGGGAATTGTAAATCACCCGGCACCCAACTGCAGTGCAGGGAAAGCACTGGCATCTCAGCACCCTCTCCACCACTCTGCAGGATCAAAGAGCCATATGTTCTCTCACCTTCCATTTCCAGATTCCTGTACCCAGAAATGAATGGGGCAAGCCTGGCAGAATAACCAAAAGGTCTCCACATGCTCCACAGGCTTGATGACTTCCTCTGAAGAGATGCCAGCTCTCTTCTTGGGCAACTTAGTTACTTTCTCAAATGCTTTCTGTACATCGCTGCCAATCATACGCATGGAAAATGATGTCCTTGAGCGTGCACAGTTAGAAGCGGACACTAAAAGCCTTTCCTTCCAGGGCTCAGGTATTGCATCATTTCTTTGGCTTGACTCCTACCTGCCTTTTTCTATCCAGCCAGCCCTTACCTCCTTGTAGGAAGTGGAAATTTTCCAGGCAGCTTCTCTATGTCCATAGCAATTTGCAGCTCTGATCCAGGGGATCTACAAGGAACAGGGAGCTATTCGCTGTTTCGCAGGGCACAGAGAAACCCCAGTCATACAGAGCTGGGTGACATGGTTTCTTGCCAGGTCCTCCTTGCAAGGCTGCTGTGTGCTACAGAGGGATTAGGAAGACAAAAGTACAGGTACATTTGTTTGAAAAAGAGAACAAACAAGCAAAACTGTTTGCAAAAGCTACTTTTGTCATGAAAGAGGAACGTAATTAATGGCCCTTTATGCAGCACTAAATATGGAGAGTAAATGAGCACCCTCTGATCTCCAGACTTTTGTGTTTATTTCTCTATTTTACTATTGCTGGGGGACAAGAGTTGCTTTTCCCAACAAGCAGAGCCTCTCACAATAGCAGGTAATTAGTCAAGGGGCCCAAAAGGATCGAATCTTGTCAAGAGAAACTCATTTATTCAGTCAGGTAATTAAGCCGCATGATTGCAGCTTGAACACTGCAGTGGCCTATTGAGATAGAACCGCATGTGTCACATGTCCTCAGTGTCATTGGGGTATCACTGCCTTCGGACATCTCCTTTCCCCTGCAAGAAGCCAGGAAGTGCAGCAAATGAGTTTGAAGGAATTACATGCTGAGTTTGGGCTGGGATGAGCTGAGGAGACCAGCACTTACCTGCTGCAGGGGAGAGAAGCTGCACTGTCCCCACCTAGCAGGGGAAAAGGATTCGTGCAGCGACGTTCCCCATGATGGCTCTCAAGAGTAATCACCATAATGCGTCTCCCTTTAAGAGCCTTTTTCCTGGGAAGATTGCAGGTCTGTTTATAAATATTACCTATAAATAAGCCTTATGCTGCCCCACGTGAGCTGACCAAGAGCTATAATTAGAGCTGTGATGAATCCACATTGTTATGGACACGCCAGACACCAAATATCAGGCCTTAAATTTCCGCGGATGCCAAATGCAAACATGGCAGATCAGACACACTATCCCATTTGTTGAAAATAAATGGCTTATTTATGTTGCCCTGGTTGTAATCTCTATCCCCAAGCCGCTATTATTATCTAACACAAGTTTTCTTGCTGAGCTGCACTGGATAGTCAAGCAGGAGACAAAGATCTTCAGGGAGGCAGGAATGTCACAGGAGAGGCAGGATTAAGAGCATGCTTTACTCAGAATTATTTTCAAAGCCTGTGGACATTTAGGCCTTTATTATCTTGCTAAGAGCAGCGCGGTTTTCTCTCTGCCTCTAGACACCGAGGTGTGACCAGCTGCTTTTGCAGTGAAATTCCCCACACGCAGGAAGCAAGAACAGTTTTCCTGTGCTGAAATGGGGACAATACCCTGCAGCACCCAGCGCTGACATAACTCTGTGCCCTCCATGGACACCTGGTCCATCTCCACCACCTCTGATTCCACCCTTCAGTCCAGGTCTACCCAACACGAGTCTGGTTTGCATGCAGTCCTGCTCCAGAGGGCTCTGGCAGGGGAACAGCATGAACCCAAACCTCCAGCCACGCAGAGTGGAGAAAAGAAACCCAAGTTCAGCTCTCCCTAAGCACCATGGAGGTGTTGAACTTTGGCCACCTACCACGGATATAATGGTTTGAAGTTGGAAGAGTCAGGAGTACCGCCATGGCTTACAGCTGCCCATGGGCCTGAGCATCATCTCATAACACAGACACCAGTCCTGAGCTTTGCCCTGGGGCAGAAGTGAGGGTAATTTTGTGAGAGCTACCCTGAGTTTTTACCTGCTGATGTCAGAAGCTGAAGCTGCAGCATCAAATGGGGGGTGAGAATTCGTGCTTCAGGCACCTTCTCACTGTGTGCTGAAGAGACTTTCCTCCGGGGTAATTTAAAACTCAAGGCTGATTATTCTTTGCTTTGGGAACTTTCCCAATTAAAATGGTCTATCTGAAACTAAGCTATGAGCTTAAAGCCTTTCCATCTGGGGCCACAGCGTGAGCTCTTCCTTGCAAGCGCAGGTCCCAGGGAAGCATTCCTGGCCAGGGGAGAGTGCTGCTAAGTAGAGTCGTAAAGACGGAGAAAGCCAGAATTTTAACTCGCCTTCGCCTTTGTGTCTCCAAAATGTCTAACTGCATGCTTAAGCACCTTGTTTGCGCAGGCAAATATGGATTTAACATGCACAGCCAGGCTCCATGAAGTAATTTTATAGTCAGTATGTACGTGACAACCTCTGAAAACTTGTCCTCAAACATCCTTCAGATTCCAGAGTTTATCTATCCAGGAGTCAAAGCAACTTCTGTATTTGCACTTGTCATGAAGTGCCTCCTCGGCAGAAATGAGGCAGAACCAATTTTGTCCTTTCCTTTTTATTTGGCTGGACTTGGAAAGGCTTAGAGGTGGAAATGCTGGTCATTCAGGAGCTCTGCACAGCCCTCGAGCGCTGGAATGAAATGTGCCTCTAACACTCACACAGACGACAGCCAAGTAGCTCAGAGAAGATGACTTAAAACCTGCCTCACCAGCCCAGGACAGCTGGAGGTATGCAGGTATTCTGGTGGGACGTGCAGAAACATAGGGTATCGGAACCCATGCGGGCTTGGGGGTGGCAGGTCAGGCTGAGGGGCGTGGGGAAGGCTTTCTCCAGAGCTCATTTTTAAAATCCCTTGTCATGCACAACCACCCTCTTGCTGTGGTAATAAGACCCCAGAGGTCGTGAGAGGCCAGAGCAGCAGGTGGGTATTTAGGTTAAACCTATATGGCATGTTTGCATGAAGTCTCAATTTCAGTCCTTTACTGTCTCTCCTTCCCATAATCTTCCTCCCACTCTCAGCATCCTCCATCCTACTAGGCTTACTGAGGAGGTTGGACAGGCTATAGTATGTATTTCTTCATCTCCCCACCTACTTTCCAAACTGCCTCAAAGAGTCAAAGACTAAGAAGCCCAAATGCAGCTCAAGTTGCCCTTGCAGTAACACTGATGAGCCAAAGGCAGCAGCCTCATAGTGAGGGCTGTTTGGTAAGGCTGTTGGGTAGCCAAAGCTCAGCCCTGGGGACCAGTGGTCCAGCTTGTGGTTGCTGTAGTATAACTTCACTGACTTCTGTGCAAGCAGATTATGGCCTTCAATATAAGGGTCGCAAAACCATGTGTATGCTCTCCAGTGCTAAAAAAGAAGTGAAGAAAGATGCAGCAGACCTTAAGGTGATAACCAGTTATTGACACTAAGACACTGGCATCATCAGAGTGTGTTATCTAGGATATTCAAGCTCTGGATAGCTAGCGAAAGGAATGATAATAGCCCATTCTGAAGCGATAGAGTCTGTTTGGTCAATGCTAACATGAAGCCAAATTCAGGAAAGTTGCTTTCTTGTGTGACTAAAGGTTACATCAGGCAAAGTGTTAAACACTGAAAAGTAAAACACCCAGGATCCAAACAGTAAATAAATCTGACTGGCATGAGTTGCTACACTGAGAGACTAAGTATGCTGCTTGACCTAGTACAGCTTCAGATTCTATCTGGAGACCACAGTCAGCCAAGGAAGCTGAGTTAGGCATCCCAGGGAAGTTCTCACCCCCCTGAAGTCAGCGGCACATCTGCCATTAAGGTTGGTGGAGGCAGGATTTCACCCTTCTTCTCCTAAGGGTTGCTCAAATTATCCGCAATCAGCCATTGAAAACCCCATCATATAGATTCACGATTTCAACTGCTGGAGTAGGGCAATCCAGCCTGAGGCATCTAGAGATGGTTTGATCCCCATAAAGTGCCAAGTACCTCTTCTGGGAGAAGAGCCTCTAACAGGCCATTCTAAAATTTACACCACCCTGAAATTGCTAACCACTGTTGACTACATTTTCTATAACTCTTCACGGATCGGCTGCCCATTTTGCAGCAAATGATCCAATTCTAGAGGGAACCCGCACATTTTTCTCCTTCTCTTGAAGATCATACAGCCCATGTTCAAATTGCGGCTGGTGGGAGTTTTCGCTTTTAAAAATACACGTTCCCATCCTCTCTCACATACATGCACGGCTTGCGTATGACGATCATTTATTAAAACTTCTCACTCAGAGCCGAGCGGCTGTTCCAGATGAATTGTTGCAGGAGAGCTGGTGAAGGAGGAGGTGAGCGTGTACCCACGCCATCGTTCAAGGTGTTTCTGCTGCGTTGCGTGTGGCGGGTGGGTTTTTTCTCCCTCTTGGGTCCCCATTTCTTGGAGTGGTAGCAGAAGGAACTCTGCTGAGGCCCCATCATGGGCATTACTTTCTTCTTCCCAGTTGCCGTCTTGTTTGCTCGTGTTATTCAGCCTCTTAGTTAATAATGAGCTCTGATGTGGTTAAACACTGACACAGCCAGTGACACTGACTACACTGATAGATTTTCATTATTCCTTTTGTACAGCGTTTCATTTGCAGTGGTTCATATTATACTGGGAATCAGTTTTAAACACACTCCAGGGTCTCTTCTTCCTATTCACTGCATCTCATTAATGCATCCTGAAAGGAATCCTCACACGCACACACTTTCCGTGGTTACTATTTTCTGTCCTTTCTTCCCTTTACCAATCTGCATCTCTCCATCCTGCCGGAGGATTAGGGCCATTGTTGCTATTTAAAACAGCTTTGCTTTGGTCTGTGCTCTGAAGGCTGGATGCTGGCCCATCATTTTCCCACCTGCTTGGATAGTCTCTGCTTGGGACTGAAATCCCTCATTATGTCCTTCACTTCAATGACACGGATCTGCTGGGGAATCAGGGCCATAAATAATAGGCAACCCGTGTGGTCCTGCCTCTGCAAGTACCAAATCAGTGCAGTCTTTGAACTGATCCAGTTGGCCCACTGAAACTGAGAAATGATGGCTTTGTCTCCACCATTGTATCAAGGGTGGGCTTGACTTCTCCTTGTACAGCATCAGTCCTGAACTACACAGGTACAAGCAGATGCAACTCCATTGATTGAGCCACATCTCCAGTTCCAACTCACCCTGGTATAAGATCTAGGATGGGCTGACAGGGTAAGAAAAGAGCAATCCAGAGAGAAGTTTAAGCCTTCTTATACGTCTATACATATCATTTATATAAGATATGGGGAGGAAACCAGCTTCTGTGCAAGTTCAGCAAGACTAACTTCCACCAGCTGTGTCTCCTCTCGCATTCAGTTCCCTCCAGCTTGCACACAAGGGAGATGCAAATAGGGGCTGCCTCATCTTTATGCCACCTGAACATTAAGATGACAAGGCAATCTCTGACTAAAGCAGCTCTCCATCCTTTTAGCGTTGCTGGAGCCATTTAAGAGACAGATCTAGATGCTTGGGTCCAGCCCATTATGTTCAATGGAGCTGCATCCATTTGCAGCCGTGCTGCATTTGACTCCTGTAAAACACATCGACATGGGGAATAAATGAGTTTCTATAGGTCTTGGAGTTGTACACAAATGCACAATGATCTCAAATCCATCTGCTCCCCAAGGCCTGAAAGTGAAATCTGCTTCCAATCTTATGTTTTATGCTTATTGCTGTCGTGCTGTTTATACACCCGAATGCTGCACATTCTCGTTTTGTTTAACATAAACAACAACTATGCACCGTCTGCTGAAACTTTGTCAACTGCCTCTTCCTTCTGTCTGGATAATGAAAAGACACAATCTAACAAATGCATCTTATTCTAACCGTTTGCTCCCAGACATAATACATCAAGCCTGAGCATAAGAAGCAAGTGGGAAAAATGAGATGGATTTGGTTTCAGCAGATGTAATTCAGTTTAGCCACATGGAAGCCAGTAGAACAACACCAAGTGAACATCAGCCAACAGCATAAACCAGTGCTGTAGCCTTTTTAATCCCATCTCAGAGCCTGCTGACATGTCAAACCAGAGTGGTCGCCTCCCAGGTTTATGTCCCATGAACAGACATTGGATTCACTGGAACAACGTTCAATTTTAAGAAGCTAAACCAAGACCTACATGTGGGATAGTCTTCCAACATCTACAGCATTAGATATATCCAGTCGTGGGCTTCATGGACTTTGTCCAGTGTAGAAATGCAGGATACTGTGAACCTTTTAGATATGGGATATATGAAGATTTGAATGCACATAGCTATTCTGCCTAATGAGACATCCAGTCCACACATCTGCAGCGGCCAACACTTCTAGGGGAGCTGAGCTATTGTTCTTCACAGAGTCTCCATTAGATTCAAATGTGCCGTGTGCTGTGCTGGGCATTCTGCTCCTCACAACTAGACTTAACTGTGGTAATTCCTCTCTGAAAGTGAATTTTCTTCTAAATGAATGCCCTTATGGTCACAGCCAGGATTTGAGAAATGATGTGCAGGGAAAAAAAAAACCACCAACAACTATCTGGCTGTCATTTTCTCCTGGACACCAGACATGCAAGAATGTCAGTCCCACCCAAACAAAATGTCATTCCTGTTTCCTTAGCAAAATGACATCCAGTTCCTCAGCTGGGGCTGCAGAACTTTCATGAAGAGCAACAGAAAATACAGAGAACGAGAAAAGTGAGAAAGGAGAAGAGACATTGATAAACTGATTTTAAACTCAACAATGTGCACTACTGTTATAAAACATATGTGTCATCATCGCTTCTGTTATGCTAACTGTGCCAAATTCATGGGGGAAAAAGATCCACTAGAAAGCTCAGTAAAGCTCATCCAAAATTTCAGAGCCTGAAAATTTTTGATTTGGCTTTTTTCCTGTTTCTTAACTCACATGGCTGTTTAGTTACACAAAACCAGTTCCCTAAAATTATTTCCACCCTGCATTTCCACATCTAATGGCTGAAATTTGCAAAAGAATATAGATTTTTGTAGGTTCCATCCTTTATTCACCCACAATCTTCTTCCCTGCAGGATCTTCTCTGAAGCTTCCCTCTTGCCTGTTGTTAACAGCCATCCCTTAGGTCTTAGAGTCTCCCTCCTAGAGCCCGTCCATCGCACTACGCTGTGCTCGCCCCAGCATCCCTAGCCCAAAAATCAGAGCATCTCTATGACCAGAGATATTCACCTAAAGAACATAAGGGTGCTCCCCAGTAGCTGAGCCTGAGACAAATGCATACATCAGCTGAGGCAGAGTAAGACTAAACCCAGTGCCTCACTGCTGCAGGAGTCCCAGTATAGCCTCTTTGCAAGGATCCAGATTCCTGCTCTGGCATTGCACTGCACAAACCACTGCTTTTGGCTTCCCACAGCCTCTAGGCAGATTGCAGCAGAATTCAAAACATCCTCAATGGGTGGAAAACAAACAGGAATGGGCTATCAAAATGTTTCACAAATATAGAAAGACTCATGAGCAATGGGCAAAGTAACAACATAATGACATAGTAATAATAATTGCTGTTATTGATATCTACTAAATAATTAGTAAAAAATACAGCACCACACATAGCTCTTGTCTGAGCTGTTTGGTCGTTTCATTTCCATTTTTGAATAAAGAAAATCTTATTTTGCTATTTAAGCTTCTGAACCGATCCAAGACATATGCAGGGATGTTACACACACAAAATAAAACACACACACACATCCTCCACCAGAGACAAGACGACATTTTCCAAACCTAAAAAAAACCCCAAAAAACCCAAACCTGTGAGTTTATCCTGAATGTAGGCGAGTTCTCATTTCACTGAGACAACTTTCTGGTAAAGATGGTTAAATAGTCAGCTAGGAAACTAAAGCCACTAAAAATCAGCTCACTGCAGGATTTCTGAGGCTCTGGATTTGACATAATGCCCAATTCATCCACGCAGTTCACTGCTCTGGTACATCTCTACAAGCCACTAGTTCAAGGCAAGGTTGGACGTTTCAATAATAAGAACAGTAAGAGCAATAAAAACAAGGAGTTAAAAAAGCCCCAGCAGTTCAGCAGGAATAAACAATCAGTTTCTTGGAGAGATGGGGGAAGGAAAAGGCAAAACAAGAATTTTGTAGAAAAGTTTCTCTCTAAGTTATTCCATAATAGCAGGGGTTTAGCATCCGCCCTGAAGCAGAAAGGACTAGTCAGGTTGTGGAATGGGTCTTAAGCTGGAGTGGAGGATCGATTGGACATCCAGTGTGCTGCCTTTCACAAGAACTGCATATTCATCTCAAAAGAGGAAAGAAATGTAGTTGAAAGCCAGGAGTCTGGCTCTAAGTCCTTCCACTTTTACTTCCAGGTACACATAGGAGTTGACCCTTATTTTGGCTAAAACCTGTGTCTGCTGAGGCCACCAAGGAAGCTCAGTAGTCCCTGACACGCAGCATTAATTCAGGCATACAGGGACAGGCTAACAGGAGATGTCACGCAGGATGTGCTCACCAGGCTGCTGAGGTCTTACAACGACCGGTGCTGTGCACGCACGTTCCCCCATGCCCCACATATTTATCTCAAAATCAGGAAATGGTGAGGTCAGTTCCTGAGATGGCAGCCACGAGGCTGGAAAAGAAGCAGCAATAGCAGAGCTGATATTATCATAAAAGCTCCTGGTGAGGGCTGTGCTTGCTGGCAGCTGCACGGTTACATTGCTCATGTCTGGGAGTGTTGGGAAGGACAAATTTTCTGCAGTGAAAACCCACCCTGAGTCAACACACAGAGCAAGAGAGGAGCTATAGGTCCAGTCTGGCAGCTGACCCCCCTGGAGAATGCCAGAGTCCACAAAGCAGAGTGTGGGATGTGATAAACAGGTTCCCACATGAAAAAAAGAAACATCTAGGGGGATTGATGCACTGAGACAAGGCAGCCGTGAGATACAATAACCCAGGTCACCCTTTCCAGATTCAGTACAAGGAACAAGAGGCTGACCAAGGTGAGAAGATGATTGTGGAAGGAGGAAGGAAATGCATCACAGGAGCCCCACCAGAGCAAGCAGGCATCGGTTTGTTATCTGAGGTGAAGCAATCACTGAAAACTCCCTTGTGTTTGTGGCATTTTGTCCCGATGAATATTTAATCAGGCCAAAGCATGCCTGGCGGTTTGCAGACACGTTCCCCTTGCCAGGGGGCTGCTTAAGAGCCTCCATCAAGACAGGGGGAATGCACAAAGGAGTCTAAAACCTCAGACGGTTTTTTTCCATCCTAAGTCCCTCCTGGAGGCAGCTAAACCCTTGACCACTCACTTGAATAGATTCACAGATTGATTCACAGATTCACAGATTATTAGGGAATGGAAGGGACCTCGAAAGATCATCTAGTCCAATCCCCCCGCCAGAGCAGGACCACCTAGACCAAGTTACACAGGAACTCGTCTAGGTGGGTTTAAAATGTTTCCAGAGAAGGAATAGCTGACTTATTAGTCAGAAATGCTACGAGCACCAAGTGAGGAGCCAAACAGGAGTTTCCTTATGCCTGAGCATTGCCAAGAGTCAGAAATACCTTCCTTTTTTTTGGTTGAAACAAGGATGTAGTTGCCCATTCAAGGTGTGAAAAGCCTCTGTGAAAGCATGCCCATGTATGTGAGATCTAGGAGACTCCTTGCTCTTAAAGAAAGCCCTCAGGGAAGCTTCATTACACTGAAAACCTCATTAGTCCTTACGGTGTCACAGTGGGGAAGGTGGAAACCTGTGAAAGCCAAGATCTGCAGAACTAGATGTGGCTGTGGGGATCAAACATCAATATTCCCAGTGATCAGAATCCAAATCTGGCCACAGTGGCTTCTTTTGCCTCCAACACATTAATGCCAGCTTTTCACATCTGCCAGCAGCATCCAGCCTTTTCAAAACAGGATCTTCAGAAACATGAGTCTCTCATTGTTCTCCTGCTGTCCTGAAACACATCCAGCCTTGAACCTCCCAGCACTGGGGAGAGCAAACAGCACGTGTCTGCAGCCAGCAAAACTGCATCTGCCAGCACTAGCCAGGCTGAATCCTGTGCCAAGGGCAGTCACCATCCTGAGGATGGTGGGCTTGAAGACTCTGCTGGGACCTGAGCATTGTCTAGGCTTCCTGAGAAATTCTCTCATAGCAAATCTGGTAGTGCAGGATGGATAACTGGACTACAGATGACTGTACTCACTAGCCAGGATCGCCACCAGCTCCCACAGAGGGGTAAATTTCAGGCTGCTCTTTTGCTTTCTCACATCCCTTTTCTGGTATTCAAGATGAAGGGAAGCATCTCCTTCAGTGAAAAAAATATATTAAAAAACAGGCCAGATCTCTTTCTCTTGGGCTCACATCTTTCCCATGAGCACATAAACCTCAATCATTCTGACATTTTCATTGATCCCAATGAAAGGACAAATTAAAAGCTGATCACTAATTTATGGGTTCCCTCTGCCCCTCTCCCACAGAGGAACACTGGCTTCTTTATGTCAAATATTCACTTTGTGCTTCACTCCCAAATGTGCCATTATGCCCTCAAAGTTTAAGAAAACCTTCCAAAACGTGGGGACATATTTGGGAATTACCTGGACCACACCAGATGCTGCTGGAGGCCTCCCCTCAACCACCCCATGATCACCATCGAAATGAGTTTCTCATTTTCCAAACTTTTAACCCTATGATGCCCTTTCATGGCAGTTTGTCTCAGTTTTGATTTCACAGCAGGTTTCCAAAAGGGGAAATCAGCCTTATGACCCTTTGGCTCAAGTTTGCCTGCCATAGCCCATCAAGACTTAATTTGGTTTTCAGCAGATGAGCTACTGGCTTACAACCACCTTGTACAAAACAGCTTCCCTGCAGTTTTAGACTTGCCAGAGAGATAGTTTGAAAACTGCCTTTGCCCCATATAGTCAGTGGCGGAAGAAATCTCAGCCTAGCTGGGGCTCAGAGGATATATGGACATGCAACCACATTGAAAACAACTCCAATAAATGTGTCCAGTGAGTGTGAAACCTGACACAGGACAACAGCCCATGCTCCAAAATGCCTTACTACCTGTAGCTTAACTGCTTCCCAAGAGTTCACTTGGCCAGCAAGGGGTAAGAAGCTGGAGTGGGGCAAATTCCTGACTCATTTGACCTTGGAGGCTGGATCTGCTTGTGAATAGCACCTCACACACTTCACCACTTCAGCAGAACACTGTCTGAGCTTTTCCATTGGGACTTCATTGCCACTAGTTGGACTAATAAGCAGCAGCATTTCTCCCCCCTCCCCAGATCTTGTAACTCTGTTTGTGGCTTGTTCTTGCATGGGTTTTCCAGGTGGAAAGCATAGGGGGTGTTAAAGACCCCAGAGATGTAACAGGAGGAGGTCAAATAAATTAGACAAAGTCACAGAGGAAGTCAAGAGAATAGCAGCTAAAAGAGGCCACGGTCCATCTAAAGCGTCCCAGCCCTGTGCATTAACCACAACCATCCCTCTGCTTACATCTTGTTTTATCCTCTAAATGCTGGAGGCTGTTTAGTGTCTTTTTTTTCCTTCTTCTTCTTTTTTTTTTTTTTTTCTGTTCAAATATTTTACAGCTGCACTGAAAAGAGAGCTACAAACAGTAGGGGAGAATCTCTCATGGCCAGAATACAATGAAGCGCATAAGTGCAAGGGATTGCTCCTTACAATGCTTGAATCAAAGATAAACATGAAAAGAGCTACCTCCTTAGAGCATAAAACAGAGGAAGACACCATTCCTAAGGGGAGCAGCAATGTCTTTAAAAAATAAACCAACCACCTCAAAGGTCAGAGCAATGTGGGGAAGAATATTTTTTCATCCAACAACTCACCTGAATTTCAAATCCAGGCAATTTGCTGGCAAACAGCTTTTGGGAACAACACTGGGATTCAGCACTCAGTGCAGACAAAGCCCTCTTCCAAGGACCCCAAAGCAGCCTGCAGTCTTTAATTAAGGAAACTTTGCAACATCCCTAGATTCTGGATAGAGAGATCTTGTTTTTCAAATGATGTCATGCCTGTACTGGGCTGACAGATCACTCCTGGGAAGCCGTGGGCACAGTGTGCTCCTCAGTCCTGTTTTCCAGTCCAGAGTTGTCTTCCAGAGTTGGCATCCACCGTGGCAGCCAGTGTTAGATGTATCCCAGGGAAGTGGGCAGACTCATTCCCAAAAACAAGGGCTGTCTTGGGTCCCTCCTGGCAGACCCTCTGAAGGGCAGGGGGAAGGTGGCAGCATTTTCAATTGCTTTAGGAAACAGCACTCAAAAATATTCAAGATCCCTAAAACACGAACTCTCAGTAAATTAAAAGCCATGGAGACACAAATAGGCATTCTTAAATTGCTACAGTCAAATATAAAGCCCCTCTGAGGCACCTCCAAGAGGTCCCATTGCCCCAGGTGGATCTCATTGTGCCAGCTGGGGACAACCCCAGCAGAAGCCCCTGCAACAATGTGATGCAACATCCAGGAGGGGAGAGCAGCCTGACAAACAATTCACTTCTACAAGCCCCGGTGGCCCTTCACCTCTGCTGGGATCAGCATCAGCATCCTAGGGTGTGCAACACAAGTCACCACCCAGCCCTTGGGCTGGAGCGAATCTGTTCCCTGAGAGCATGGCTTTAGGAGGGGACTGCAGATCACTCACCACTGGAGCTGCAAGAGGCTGAGGTCTTTGTTCCACTTGAATTTTCCATTCAAATTGTCCAAACAGTGAGACCTTGGCACCAAGGGAAAGAAAAGTAAGCTTGAGGTGACTTCAAAATGAATGCCATCCTCTTCTGACCACCTGCAGGGAAGGAGAAACGCTTTTCACCCAAATCTGCCTGATAAACCCATGCACAATGCCAAAATGTGGGAGTTTTTATTTGGCCATGAACAAAAAGAGTAACTGGCATTGCAGGATTTAAAAGCCAGGCTGAGGTGGAGCGGCACCATGTGAAAACCAATACAGTATACTGAAAGCATCAGGGAGCATTTGTAGCCCACTTCATTTGTTGTCAGCCATCAGAGTGAATTGTTGCCATGTCCAGGGCTGAATATTTATAGCCCTTTGAGAAACACTGCCCATCACTGACTGGTCTTATGCACCATGTCAGGGCTCTGCCATCATCGATTGCATATGTCAAGTTATTCTCTACTTCCACCTAGCATATAGTTCTGCAGCTGCTCTCCAGCAGGCTCTGCATGCTTTGACTCTGTTGCTGCTACCCATAATTTTAGTTTGTGAATGATGCAAAGATGCAGGAATCAGTGTGGCAGGGGAGAGGCAGGGACAGGCAGCTGCCCAGGATGGACACAGGGACATGATCAGCTGCTGCAGGCTCAGCCCCAGCAGCACCAGCTCCTGGTGAAGAGGAGGATATTTTGGTGGAGAAAAAAAAAAAGGAATGAACAAGGAGAAAGCAAGCATGAGTAATAAAAGAAGCACGCACAGAAGGACCGAAGCAAATGAGAGCTCCTTTCACTGGTATTCCCCCAGCACCTGGAGGCAGCCAAAAATTGTGGGGGGAAGTGAACAGTGGTGTCTTTCAGTGACTAATCCTTTGAGAGAGAAAATCAAATGGATATGTTGCCCGGAGAAAATAGGAGTCAACCACTAGCACCAGAGTAATTTGGTCATGGGAGGGCTAAGAGAAGAAAATGCTATATTTTTTACTTGATATGAAGATGTCTTTTCCCCAAAAAGAGAGTGACATCCCATTGCTGAGCTGCATCAGTGTCATCCTCGAGTCTTGTGAAAGCTTTTTGCCAACATCCGTCACCTTGGGTACGGGTCATATGGGGTATGTCACAGCCAAGGAGAGCTCCCCTTGCCGAATACCTGCCAAACAGGTTCGAGTGTCCCATGGGACCTTTGTGCTTTACATTTTGAGCCTGAGGAGGTTCAGCCTGCATGGTTATCATGTAGTTAGTTTGGACAATTTCTTGTCTTTCTGTGTAAATGGAACATGCTTGCTTGCTCCCAGAGCTGGAGCAGCCTTCACTCTTTGACACAGCCCCAGTTGCCTTGGTGCTTTTTTCTCAGTGCTCCATCCTTGTGTGTGCTACAATTTACTGTTTATATTTCCTTTGATATGCGATGGTCAAGGTGAATAACACTCAGGTTTCACCAAAGTGTATGACATAGTTACTCTCGTTAACATGAGAAATACGCTGCTTTAGACAAGAGCAAGAAAACCCCAGCTTTTAAAACACAAGGCAGGTAGCAAAAGAAAACTTTAGCAGCTGCTGGCCTGCCTGGAAAACAACTCCATTTCCACCTGGTGCCAGCAGAAAGCTGCTTCAGAAGCTCACTCTAGCAAAAGAGACAAGCCACACAGCAGAAAGTTGAACCAGCACTGAAATCTGGTAAAAGGGTTGCAGTCCACCATGTGTCCAAGGAGGGGTAAAAGAGTGTTTTAGCTCCAGTATCACTGGACTGATGGAAATGGCTTCAAAGCTAATTTAAATCAGCCCACCAGACCACTCATCTCTTCCCCCTGCTTTTCTACTGGCAAGGGATCTAGAATGAAAAAGAAGTTTATCTAGATTTATGGTAAATTCATGGCTCTCAAGAGATTTTTAGCAGCCCACCAGGCCAAGCACAGGCAACTCTTACCCCTGACCAAAATATAAAGCACCACAGGTGAGAGTCGCTCCTTGGCCCCAAGAAGGAATAAATGGTCTTTGTGCCCTTTCCATGCTGACACACCTCGCTGGGATGGGGGGAGCCACTGAGCTGGAATTGTTCATATTCTGGCTTAAAATTCAGTTTATCTTAAATGGATCCATTTTACAGACAACCTGGGACCTAGCGCGTGTCACAGGCACATTTTTAGTGATGGTATCATTGTTCGCAAAGAACACTGGGGAGACTCAGCCACAAAACACACATTCACCCAATGTCAAGGATGCCAAATATTAAAAGCAAAGGAGCTCCCAAGAGGCAGCAAACTTGATTGCTGGAGGCCACCCATTTGGGCTGCTCCGGGCAGCCGGGTTCCCAAGCAAACAAGCGCGGGGCCGGGGGACTAGAAAGGATTTTGCATGGTTCATGTGTCAGACACAGCTCAGAAAGGTCAATCAGTTTTGCAGCAGGAGCCAAAGGAGAGGGAAAACTGCAGCTGATTAGGAGGAAGGGGGGGAAGGGGAGAAGGAATCTCTGGCCATGCCAAAACCTTTGTAAACAAGCTTCACTGCAATGTCGCAGATGAAAGAGCAACGCTCGGCGAGCGGGATCCAGTTCTTAGGCGTAAATCAGGAGCCGCTCCAGCAAAGTCAAGGAAGTCACGCTAGCACAAGCGGGAGGAGAATCACCCCCTCCTGCTCCCAAACAATAGCCCTGGGCCCCCAAACACAATTCCCCCCTCCCATATAGGAGCAGCTCGCTTGGGTGGTAGCACAGCCAAGTGCTTCCAGTGTGGGATGAGAGTGAAGTCCCCAAACACCAGTCCCTGCCCAGTTTAGGAAGAGAGGGTGCATCCACCAAGCCACAGCCTGTCAGGAGGAGGGGGAGGTGGTTTCACCTCCCGCTTCTGGATTTTCCTTTGTTCCTTCCTCGCGGCAGGTTTCTCAAACACGTGTGCACACGCGGGCAGCTGCTCTCCCTGGAAGGGAAAGAGCGGTCGTCCCGAAAGGAGATGAGCAGTGACACGGACCGCAGCTTGCTGACAACACGCTGAGCCACAAGCCACTTTTTACACCCTTTTACAATAAATAATAGCTGGAGGGGGCACTGCTTTTCCCACTCTCCTGCCAGCAAGGCCTCTTATTGTTTACTCTCCCCAGCAGTCCAGGCGCTCTTGTTAATGTGCTGTGATTGAGTACTTTGGAGAGGACGGGTTTTGGGGTTAGCTCCCGGCTCCCTTTGGAGAGCTGTTTACTCTTTAGTAGTGCCTATGGCCCACTGAAGACACTGCTCCTTCACCCCTGCTGGGTCCATCTGCTTTGTCTGCCTGTTTTCCTGCTGCCACCGGCAGGCAGCTGGCCTGTGCATTTCAGCTAGCTGTTTGGAAACCCCTGGAGGAAAAAATAAAATTAACCCCGTAAAGAAGGGGGCTGGGAAGGATGGGGAGGAAGGGAAGAGTGGAGTGGCTCTGCCTACCAGCGTCGCTCCCCCTCCACAGCCGCCAGCTTTCCTCCCGCACAGCCGAAGCCTGCAAGGGCAGGCGCTGGCGTAGGACCAAGCCCCAGCTGACGTCAGGACGCTGTTGGCACCAGGTGAGGATTTGGATGGGGTTTTAGTCTTGTTTTCCATTTTTTACCTGCAGTGAACAGTGCATAAGCAGAAGGTTTTAGCTCTTCTCCAGTTCTCTGTCCCACGGCATGGACAAGACAAGAAAGTTTCAGGCTCCATTTCTCGCAGTCTTGATGTTGTGCCATGGGTCTCTGCTGGTTCCTCAGCTCCCAGCACTCCTTGGCCACATCTGGCCCAAGCCTCCAGCAGGCACATTACCCATCCTTGCCCCACAAAGTGCCCAAAACAAAAACATGACTATCAGGCACCAGGATCACAGCCAAGGGGCCAGGTCTGCTCCCGCACACTAACAGAGGCGCCCTGACTGTGCATCTATCATGGTCCTGCCAAAATGCTGCATGTTGGCTGTAGCCAGTGGTCCCTGAGAACCCACATTTGATCTCAGGGCTCCAAAAGAGCTTTAAGAAGAGCTGTGGCCAGAGCTGGTGCAAGCCAGTCACAGTCTGTGAAAACGGAGATATCCTGATTGATGCCTTTTGAAAATCTGGCTCTACATCCTCCTGTAAACCAGACCCTTTACAGCTCAAGCAAGAGCCAAGGCATTTCCATGGTTTGCAGCATCGCCAGGCACACCAATGCTTCCAGTCCCCGCACTATGAGCATGCACTGCCAGCAGCCTCAGAGGTCACCCACTGACCTGTGGGAACTCTCTGTGACAGAACCAAGGATCACACAGAGTCAGCGGCTACATCCTGACCCTGCAGGGCAGGAAGGAGACATCTGGCATAAAGCTGGAGCAGTGCCTGGAGAGCCCAACCTCCTGTGAGGGGCCTGACCTTTGGGTACAGTGAGGGGTCTGACCCTTGGGTACAGTGAGGGGCCAGGCTCTGGGCTCCTCTCTCCAACCACCACAGCCTCTGCTACCAGAGTATCCCAAGCTTTTTGGTCTATCTATCCCAAAACCCTCCAAGACTGTGCTCACTTCTGCACAGACTGACCCAGTTTGGGAAGTATTAAGCCACCAAAGGATGCAACCAATAAGCAAGCTAACAGGTTTACATTCTGGGTGTCCGCAGGCAGATGCAAACACCTACCTGTGTGATGCTCCCACCATGCAAACTCTGCAATTGTAGGCATAAATATATGTATGCCTGTGTTTCATGTACGTATGCACACACCCCTGGCACTCTCCACCTGGGGGTTATTCACATGGAGTTTTCAAAAAAAACCACAAACAGAACACCCCAACTCTGAGTGGAAACCATGGCTGTTCCTGCTTTGCCTTTGTCCTCCTGCCGATCTGCAGGCGTAAATGCAATCTGCTGCTCTTCACACACAACACTCCCTGCTAATAGGAAAAGTAAGTGGAACCAGAAGTTAGCTACAGTTGTCAAGCCAATATTATATGCTGAGGAGACCAGCAAAAGTCACTAATCTCCAGGGAAAACTGTATGTGCCCATGCACACAGACTCCTGTGGATAAATAGGTATATAGGATCTATCATCCCCCAGAGACCTCAGATACTAAGCACGCTCCCTGGGGAGTCTTCAAAGCATCTTTTATTCTCCTTCACACCACCCACTAAATCCGTGGAACGCAGTCGCTTTCGTCACCGCTCAGCAACACCTCTCCTGCGCGGCAAGCCAGCCCTGGCAGGGGGAGCAGGCAGAGCTCACTCCAACAGCGCGATGTTTGGCACAGGTAGAGCAGATGCCAGGTGCACATCAGCAGGGAATCGAGCCTCGAGATCTCAGATGTGTGCACCACTGCTCGCTGGAGCCACACCGAAACCCTTTGCAAAACACAGCCCACCCCCCACCCATGCCATCTCTGCAACAGCAGCTGGGCAAGCGAAGCTGTATCGCCTGTCTGACACATTTGCCTTATATTCTTCTCTCCAGGTGTGTGTAGCTCTTGCTGACACTAAAGAGAGACGCTCCAGTGCCTCCAACAGAAAATAGATACCCCTCATTGTTTGAGACCATATTTATAACAGGCAAAGTCTCTGCCAATTACAATTACGTGGATGTTCTGCTGTTGGTCTGGGTCCATTAGAGACACTTATTTTTCTTACCCTCATTTCCTCTCTCTTCTTCCAAGTAATAGGCTTTGCCGGTGCCGGTTCCATCCTGCTGCCCATTGGAAATAGCTGCAGGTGGGAGAGGCTGAGGATATTCAACACCTCCAAAGCCTTTGACTATCCTGCAAGGAAAGAAAATGCCACCTGCTACCTGATGGGGAATAATTTCCTACTAGGAAAAACTGGTTGCTAAACATCTGGCCCGGCAGGCTAGCGAGATGTTTTCCAGCAGAGCTGGAGAAGGCAGCAGAACATGTGTGCGCTGGACTGGAGACCCTGGCCACAGTTCAGCAGTACCAGGCTGCCCATAGTGATAGCAACAACAACAAAAAACCTGATTTATCCTAAACCTCTGGTTACCAGAATCCTCTGTAAACAGCATGCAGGAAGCACAATAGTGCTTGTATGTCAGGGAATACACCACCGCAAGAAGTACTTGCACAAGTCAGGACCTCAAGTCACAGGGGACTGCTGCAGTTTTCTCATTTAAACTATATTTCTTTGCCTTGAAAGGTTGGACTAGGTGATCCTTGAGGATCCCTCCAACCTGGTATTCTATGATTCTATGATTCAGTTTAGCCCAGTCCCACCCACCGGGTGCATATGCCTAGATTTTCCAATATATCCTATTGGTGATATAGTAATCAGACTCTGACTGCAATGCAATAAATCACTGACCTGGGGAAGAAGTACTCTGAATGTTCCTTATTCCCTCTGCAGCCCTTTGAATGTTGACAACATACCAGGGCTACTGGCTCCCTTTCACAATGGGATTTGGGGTCCTGCTTTCACCCCAGGCTCTGGCCAGGCTGTTTCTGGGAGCCCTGGTCAGTTGTCTAATCCCACACATCAAGGGGCACCTAAGTAACTGAGGATTTGTGAGCTGAGATGGTGAAATAGCCTAGAAAGAAAAAGCACTTTTCATATTCTGGGGAGTCCAGTACTTTTGCATAACTGAGTCCAAAATTACCTACTGGATCTTTCACACGGAAGAGCTGAAAGTGGACCTGAATGCTGGAAGCCTCTTTTCCTGGAAGAAAGGAGAGAAGCTTCAGTTTTGAAATGGTGGGGAAATGTCCAGGGAACAGAAACCCCAGCAGTAACAGGACATATTGGAAAACCACAGGGTAGGTCTGTTGTGCAGAACCAATAACATCGTGGGAGCCTGTGTTTTGCAATACAGCTTCACAGACGAATTATCTTGAATTCTGAAAATTTTTTTGTAAGCAGTAGGTTGTGGGGAGACACTTTAGGAGAGAGGGAAGATAACAGAGCTCTGTACATGGCCACAGAAATGAGAGAGTGGGAGGATCTCTTGGTGTTGCAGCTTTGCCTCCTGACCCTATTTCTTCTTCTAAAGCACAGTATCATAACAAGACACATAATCTTTGTCCAAATTTCAGAGACCGATCTGATTTTGCTCATTTTTTCAGTATTTGGATGAAACCGAATGAGCTTTTTTAGCAGTCTGACAACAGAGGCTTGGCGTTGTCACCACAAAGCATGAGAAAAACCATGAGCCAGGTTTGGAAACTATGAGATTGGCTTGAAAAGCAGGAGATTTTTTTTTTTTTTTTCCTTTTTACGTCTCTTTAGAAACAATACATATTCTTTGCGTACAGAGCCAGTTCTCTGAAATGTCAGGGTCTGGGCTTTTAAGGAAATTTATCTTTTTCAACCAGAAGGAATAAGAACATAGTTGTTTGTTATTTTTCTCATTAGTGATTCTTATGCAGTTGTATGACACTTAACTGCAAATTTTGGAGTGGGGGAAGAAAGCTCCCAGCGACGTTCACAGGGTTCACTATCACATTAATCAGTGAAATGGCTGGTCATTGGCATGCATATAAATGCACGCCTGACTCGTGCTCCTACCATAAGTGCGTGTCCACTCAGAGTTCACCTCCCATGCTGTGTGGCTACATGAGCCAAGAGCATCCATACAGCCGCAAGCACACACAGCATATGTGAAAAATCAGGGTCTGCCTTCCTGTTTGTCTGCAGCTTTCATTAAATAAGGTTATCCCCCTGCCCACTGCAAACTTCTGCTAAGATCTGGCAGACACGAGCCTTTGGACATAAGCACCCAACCAGGATCCTCGACAAGGTCACACACTAGGTGGTAAAAACCTTCTTATTGCTTTGATGCAAGCCTTGTGGCTGAAAGTCCTCACAAAGAAATGCGTTTGGAGGTGCAAAAAATAAACCCCAAACATTTCTCTGCCGAAGAAAAACCCCACTGCAGTTCTGATGTTAGGCAGAACATATCTTGTGATGACAGTTCCTGCAGATCTGGTGCAGGCAAGACTTGAAACCTTTACCAAAGAAATGGGCAGTTTTCCCCAAGTCTCGCAGTGAAAAAAAAATAAAATAAAATAAAATTGGCCATCAGTTTGCATTAAAAAGAAAATATAAATTTGGTACGAATCATTCAGCCATGGAAACGTGCTTATGTGGCTCTTGGGATCCCTTTCTTTTCATTAGAATTCACTTGAAAAGCCCTCTCGCTGCTTTCCATGTCAGCATTAACTCTTCCAAAATGATTGGCATCAAAGGTAGCAAACACTCCCTGCTGACAAAAGCCCCCCTCCACCTCCCTCTGGCAGCCCCTCGCCCGCCACTGTCCCTCTCCCCACCGCTGACAGGTCCCATTGTGCCTCCCTCCCAAAGCAGCTGCACAATGAACAAAGACATCAAGGCGCAGGGGCTGGGGCCTGTTGAAGTTCTGGAAGGAAACACAAGCAAAGGAGAAAAGTGAAGCTGATCAACAGTTGTTGACTTATGAGCGTGCTCAGGAACACGTGAGAAGTAGCTAAAACAGAAAGGTTTTCTGCAAATGTACCTGCACAGGCATTTCCATCTCTGATCATCCACTGCACCGGGCTTCCAATAACATCAAAATCACAAAGCTAATTGCACTGTAAAAGTAACGGCCTATGAAATTTTTAATGGAGCAGATTGCACTTATAAATTTCTTTCCTCTGTGGTTCGATATACTTCAATATCTTTTCTGTCTTCCAGCATTTGATTCAGGCTGACAGGAGATTTATACGATTGCCTATCTCCATGCCGTAAAGACTGAACTGCAGGACAGCACTGGTCCACTGTCCAGCTGGATTCAGGCAGCTGAGGGCCACATCTGACTAGTCAAATATTTTAAGGAACATCTGAAAACATGTCCCCGCCACCAAACCACATAGAAAAGTGGAGCTATCATTTACCACCGGGCACAGAGTTTTGGTATCCCTCTGCCATGGCATAGGGCAGGGTGAGGACAACAGGCAAGGGCCCTTGCACAGGAGGATGTAGTTACTGGTCTTGTACCACTCCTCCAGAGAAAATGTAACTGGGAAAAGGAAAAGGAGAAAATATTTGAAGAGTTCATGTCAGGGATGGAAGCAAAACAGCATTTAAGGTAGGGTGAGGATAAATTCAAAAGGCAATATGGACCACTGTCCTAAAATACAGCAGTAAGAGCACTGGTAGGGGCCAAACTCAAGGAAAGACTGCAGGTACCAGGCATCTTTCTTCACACCGTTTAGATCCAAAGATGTCACATCTCACAACCACTTCCAACCCCCAATGTTGAGACAAACCTGCCACTGGCAGGCGGTTGGTTTGTGTCTTACAGTCACACCTTTTGAGCAGAAACAGATTGTCCTCTGGTGATGCTGATGTCCAAGAGAGCAAGAGACATCCAGCTACAATCAGATCCTACAGACTCATCTTGCCCACTGTCACCTTTGTGGAATTGAGGATATAAGCATCTGTCTCTCTGAAGTTCAACCCTTTCTCCAAGAACCAGGTATCCCATTGCTTGAGTCTCTCAAGGGACACATCACATGCCATGGTCAGTGTTTACCTTATGCATTCAAAAAGCAACAAGTTCTGCACAAAGCACAGCACTCGGGGTCACACAAGTACAAAAATTTGGCTAATGAAGGGAAGGAAAAGAATAAGGTGATGTACTGGAGCACTGCATATGAAGCAGGGAGAGCCAAGCAGCACAAGGATCCACAGATGTTTTTCATAAGACGTCAAAATGAAAGCTCTTCTCAGCTGCTTCATATCAATATCATGAAATTGCTATTCCTTCAGAGATAACAAAATGGTCCATGTTCCACACTGCCAAAAAAAATACCTGGGTGAAAAACCCCAGCTCTAGCCAGTCCTATATATTGGCACGCAGGCAGGCAGGCAGGCCATGAAGTGTCTACAGATCACATCTCCACTGGGCTAGATCCTGTTAGAAGAGATGGGATCCTGCCAGTGGATTGTGTTGCATGAGAAAAAAAGAACACAGAGAAAATAAAAACAGAAGAAATGGTGAAATATTCCCCCACACTAAAATTAACAAGCTGACAAAAATAACTTGATTTCCTGACTGATACCACCCTAAAAAAGATCAGCCACAGTCTGCACTGAGTAAATCACCCTCAGATGAAGAAGCAACCAGTGCTACACTGATGCCACCCGCTTTCACATCTTCAGAGAGTATCAATTTTAACAACATTAGTGGGAAGCTTGCGTTGCTAACTCACACAAACACACGCACGATTTAGATATATTCTAATAGACAGCTCTGGCCCATGACATTCCTGCAGGTCAGAATTAAAATAAAAGGCAGAGACATTGTGTGCACCTCTGGTTAGACTGTTGGCTGGCTCGGTGCAGAGGCAGCCTGCAGTTAATCAGCCTTCTTTCTCCACTAACTGTCACTGCAAACAAAGGAATTAGCAGAAGGTCTGTAGGGAGCATTGAGATAATTTGGCTGACTGAAGAAAAGAGAAAGAAAAGAAAAGCAAAACAGAATTACTGAGAAATTTACTTGCACTGACCTCTCCATAAATATTTAGATATAATCATCATTACCTTGGAGTAAATTAAGTTATAAACAGTCTCCACAATTGTGCATGATGAATGCATGTCGGCATCAGAGAGCACTTTATTGCAAGTTAATGTGGAAACAGAGCACCTCAATCAATCAGGATGCAGAAGTGCTGTCTGATGATATCAGCCTATCTCAACCTATTCATACTGGACACTGTACACGTGCTCACCCACCCACACCCGCCCCACATTCTTATTATGTTAACAAATGCATATTGAACCATGGTAGATGGTAAGACGTGTTTGTGGAGCTGGAATAACGAGGGATGTACAGTACGTGTGCTCAGTCAGGTTAGTGGTATTATTTATATGACGGTAACATCTACAGTGACTGAGGATATGGCCCCCCTGTGCTGAGTTCTGTATACAAACACCGCCAAAAGCCATCTGGGTAGGATTCATCTGACTAGACACAGGCATCCACAACAGGGACATTGAGTTAATCACCATCAGCTCCATTCGCAGACAGCTGAGAGAAATCGGCACTTTCTGAGCACAACTTTCCAGACCCATTTTAGATGTCTAGTTTAAGAAGAGATGAATCATGTCCTGGACTCCTTTGACTGCCTTGGCTCAATCTCTGCAGACCCTCTGGGAGCCCTGTGTGACTACTGCTGAAGTCAGCATCTACACTGCGGATGCCAATTTGATGAGACGAGTTCCATCCACTCCAACTGAGAGACTTGAGTGTTTAGGAAAAGCAAGACAACTACACGGCAAGTGAAAGCGAATTGTATCCGAACTGTGTTTTTGGACGTGAAACCCATATAGTCTCCCAAGGCTGGTGACTTCTCTGGCTTTAGATCTTGGTCGTTGAAGAGGCGAGCAGAAGGGGGAGCAGTTGCAGAGACCTTGTGCCGCTCACACCTTGTCTACCCCTTCACTTACGGTGTGAGAGCTGAGAGACAACAGATCATGAGCTTTGCCTTCCCTTCAAGGCACAGAGGCTCATTCCCTTGCTTCTGCCTGGTCTTTCACCTCAACCTTCTGCCCACCCCAAGCTGGGGCAGTTGTAAGTGCATGGGAGGTTACCCAGCGAGCTCTGTCACAGCACTGTCAAGGACAGACTCTAGGAATTGGACTTCTCATGACACCTATGAATCATCCACACCTTACTATTGCCATCAAGCAACGCATCCAAAACTTAGACACATTGCACACACAAGACTAATAAGGGGTTTACATGCTGCAAAGGAAGGAAGGAAGGTGGTCTAATGAGACAACTGATTATGAAAGCATTTCTAAAAGAAAAGAGGCATGATCAGAGATTTTATTAAGGCTCATAACTTCAGCAGGGTATTGAATCTTGCACAAGAACAAAGATTTTAACTGGAGGGTATGTGTGCCTAAACCTCTTAAGAAAATCACTAAAACAGGCCCTAACACTGTAAAGCACTGGATTTGGGTCAACTGAAGACATCAGTGCATCATGCTGTGCCAACAGTCTTAGAATCATAGAATGTTAGGGGTTGGGAGGGATCTCTGGAGATCATCAAGACCAACCTCCCCGCCAACGCAGGATCACGTAGGGCAGGCCACTGTTCTTCAACCAGATTTTCACTTCAGGGTTTTCTCTTATGGAGAAAACTTGGATATGCATTTTCTTATATGAACTGGGATGTCCAGTTCATGGTGACGCTCAACTTGAATTTACCGTTGCAAAACAACAAGAGTAGATGACTCAACAGATGAATAGTGCCAGACAGAGAAAATAATTAAAATGCAAACCAAGTGGGCTGAGATCTTTCTTGCAGGCAGGTATTTATAGCAAGAGGTGAAAGAGAGACAGCATAGTGCTGTCTCTACCCTGTTACAAGGTGAAATAAAAGTATTCCTCTTTTTATCCTCCTTGGTTATAGCCTAGAGTAAAATAAATCTTGGCCTGTAGTTGCCTTGCTCTCTAAGCTGCGGGACCTTTCAAAAGGAGGTATCAGATGCCTTTGCTGCTTTCACACCAGTCCTACCAGTTTCTTCTGACAAGCCCCTATCTTCTGTCAATGCCAGCCCTCAGTGCTACAACACTGACCCTTAATCCGATAATTACCCGGCCCAGTAAATTATTGCAATTAAGCCCAGTTCCCAGCTGCAGCCGAGGACAGCCTCCCAACGGGGCTGCTCCTGCCTTGACACAGCCCAGTAGAGCGACGAAGCCCACTTTGCCAAACGGTGCCTCATCCCTACCGAGCCTTAGTCTGAAGAGAAAGAAAGAAATTGCTAAATCTTTCCACACAGGGCGAAGATTTCTATGGATACCAAAAGTCTATTGACTAGCTCCGACCAAGGGCTTTTTAATTGAGTGAGGAACGTTAATTAGTAAATCTACTGACTTCTAAACACAGCAAGACCTAGGGCTTCAGATTACCATTGTGCAAGGACAAAGCAGCTTTCAAGGTCTAGAGAGTATTTTCCCTTTGCTACCCTACCTCCAGACAATTGCGGAGATTTTTGGATGATGTGGTGGCAATCAGACATTGCTTCTCTTGAAAGTGCTCAAAGGAGTCATCAGTGATGGTTATCTCTGAAAGGTGAAGAAGTCTGGAGAAAAAGCAGGTGGTGTTGCTAGAAAACAGAAAGATCAAAGTTAAAAGCATTTGGGTGTATAAAATGGTTGCAAAGATTATTACTTCTTAACATATAAATTACTCAAATCACTCCCATCTGTCCGCCTCCATGGCCATATGAAAGAGGAGACCAAAGGCTTAGCTCTCAATACATTAAATCCTAATAAATCCACCCATGTTTTAAGTTGTAATACATGAAGCACTTTTCCCGGAAAAAAACCGTCTGCAGTCCAGCAGCAGAGGCTTTAAAATATGTTTGTTATGGAATCAGAAAAAGAAGGGATCAAACTGCAGCAGCTCAGCAGTGAAGGATTGCTGGAAAAGCAGAAACTAAGAATGTAATAATGGGAAGATGAAGACAGGAGGAAGCAGCTTACCAAGGGGAATGGACTTGCAGGGGAAAGGCAGTAGAGTTTATGGCCCTGCTCTTTATTAGCTGAAGATGTCAACGCAGGCTTCTGAGGTGGGGGAGAATAGGAAAAGAAATAAAAAGGCATTTAAGATCAATTTGATGGTTTGAGGCCAGATTCATAGCAGACCTGTGTTGTGTCTGGGGATCTCACCTCTATTTTTAGCGTTCCCTGATGTTTCCCTGTGAAATGATGGCTGGGAGACTGACAAGCACTGTGTTTCTCCCATGCCTCTTTTCATCCTTTGCTGTGCAGCTGTTGCCCTGCCAGTCCATAAGATCCCTCCAGCAGCACCCAGCAAATGCCCAAACCATCTTCCACTTTCACCAGGCCTGACGCACATTCCAGAGATGTGGCTAGCCCTTTCTCCAGCTGGTCATCACAGCAGTAGCTGATAAACGTGGCTATGCTTTTGAGCCATGTTTCCCCACCTGGAGGCAACACTTTGGCCAAACTGTGGTGTCTTTCTGGAGCAGGGATGGTTCAGGGACACATTTCCTCATCCCACCTTGGAAGCCAGCGACAATTTTTCACCAGATGTGCTAAACAGGAGAAGGCTGAGAATGTACAATGAGGCTGGGAAGGGAGAAAAGGGGCTTCAGCCACAATGTCACACACATAAATTACCCAGAGAATTTTTCTGCAAAGAATGGGGTGATATTTTGGACAGATTTTAGCACGCAGGGAGAGATATAAATTATCCACCACTAATCACAGCTTCTGTCCCAGTGCAGCAATGTCCAGTTTGTCCCCATCTGTTCAGGTGAGACCACAATGTCTTGACATGAAACTTGTACAGGGATGTGAATAGCTGGGGGGCACATTTCAGCATCTAGCTGCAGGTGACAGCAGCCTGAGAATCTTTAATGGCCTCAAATGGTGAGAAAACCTTTGTGTTACACTTCATAGAGCTGAGATAGGGCACTTGGCAAAATGCTTGCCCATATTTCTTTGCATGGCTACAACTCATTAGACCCCTTGTCCTGCAAGGTCAGCATTCGGAGCACAGCAAACAACATGACAGCCCCAGAGTGACATTGTCCTAGATGTAGCTCTTGCAGCAACCCATTTTTGACCTGGTAAAGTTAAGCCCAAAGCCGAGTCAAGATAACTCCTAAGTTATGAACAATTCACGGTGACTGGTGGCATGGTGGCACATCACCAAGAAGACATTATTTTATTTAAATTCTTTTTATAGGGATTTATTTTCTTGACCAGGAGAACAGACTCTGGCACAGCATAAGGTTCTGCCAGCCTGTTAGCGTAATCTAGAGTTAAAACCAAGGCAATATTTCCTATGTCGGCTCACTGCTTCAAATCTTACCTGACATCCTGCATCATGTATGAGACATCTGCGCTACACGCTGGTGGAACAAATCTGTCAGCAGAACGAACGTGCAGGGACAAATCCATCCCTGTTACAACAGCAATGGTGTTAACCCAGGGGACCATTTTTGGCCCGCTAGAGTCAAATGGGATTCAGAGCAAGTAGGTCCCTATATGCATCTTGGAAGACAAATGAATGACTAAAATAGCATTAGTGGAAGCAGAAGTGTCTGTTCAGTATGCTGCGATATGCTGGCTCGACCACGGCTGTGGCAGTCACACTACGTTTGGATTCAAATTACCACCAATCAGTTATGCCCTATACAAATCCAACCCTCAGTTAAAAAAAAGTTAAAAAAAAAAAAGCCTTCTTAAAACCTATCTTGTGTTGTGCCTTCAGGGCAAATTTGCTTTTATGAGCATGAATTATTCATGCATGTTCATTTATTATTAATTAATATTCCATGAACATGCATGGTTTATTCACCCAAACAAAGCACTGCACCCCTCACGCTCTCCCTGCAGCCTGGCATTAGATACTCACTGCAGCCCCACTGACCAAGGCATTAGATCCGTATCATTTATTGCCTTTCTCCCCAGAAGCTGCTCAGAACATTTTGCCGCCTCTTGCTGGTCACTGGCTTTCTCCATTTCCAGGGCCATTCAACCTTACTGAGCTTAAACACTGGAGAGAAGTTGAAAATGCGGTTGCAAGAGCAAGGCAAGAAGAAGAGTTTGACTTTTCTGGTGGGATGTGCCATGCTGCACCATGCAGCATGGCACAACTCACTTAAATTTTGGAGAAGCAATGCCAAGTGCCCTGCAAATGCCGGTGTTCCAAGGTCATTGTGTGGGTCACTGCTCAGCAGGGCTATTGCAGGGAATGGCTTTCTCATTCAGTGCCATGTCACAGCAGCGTTTCCCACATGGCAGTATCTCCTACCAGAGAGAGACTTCGTTGCTTATGGCAGAGCTCATGCCAATCACATTTCCCTTCTGCACTGACAGTTTGTTGAGAGCACACAGGGATTTCCCAGCAAAGTCAAGAAACTAATGAAAATCTCTTCCATCTCAATATAGATTCTCATGTACATTGACTTGGGCATCAGTTCACAACATGGCAGAGCAGCTGGATTTTTCTTCTCCGCATCCATCCTCTGAAGAACCCCACACTTGTTAGATTTGCTCCCAGTCCTGGATTTGCCTCGACACATTAGCAATGCCTGCAGAGACAGCACAATTCACAACCTGCCACCATTTGTAGGCAGCTCCGAAAGAGCCTCAGTTGAGACCCTCCAAGCAAGGTCAGACCTGCCACTCCTAGCTCTCCACAACCATCACCATCTAAAGACTAGCAAAGCTTCACATTTTTATGGAGCAGGCAGAGCAGGACTATCAGTTGCTCTGTGAAAACATCACCTACAACACTGTCCTCATCACTGTGTCCACACAGGCCCAAGAGGATTTCAGGTGCAATCAGACCCACTTGGGTCAAATCATGACCTGGATCTTCTCTGCCCTCCCAAATGATGCTCACAAAACCTTATACAAAGCGATGTTTAGCTCCTGAATCTTCACCTACTAGGAGCAGCCCTGTCACAAGGCACTTTTGGATGCTCCATTCATGTCCCAGGTCTCAAACAACCACCTCACCCACATCTTCTGTGTTACAGTCATAAGGATGTAGGACCAAGAGTTGGATTTTCTTTATTTGCGTTAAAACATTGCAAGGTCTCTATATGGCCATATGTGAGTCCTGATTTCAAGCATAGGAATGCCGAGAGGAGATAGTAGAAAACTCCCTGCGTGTTAGACGCTGCAACAGCTGAATCAGGAGTTAGCTGAAGCAAACAGAGACACGATTTTGGCATTTTCTAAGAGTTGAAGTACAATGCACAGAAAGAGGGGGAGAAGAGAGAACTTACTAAAGATGTTCACATGGCGCTCAGCACAGCAGGGCACCAACCAGAGAGACAGCAAGTCCCTTGATATTCCTGAAGTGGCATGCGGAGGAAGAGAGAAAAGAAAATCAACTGCAATCTAATCATTTTTAAATAGTTCTGGGTCCAAATCACAGGTCTAAAGCCAGATAACCCAATCTTCGAGAGCCTGGAGAGGGGAGAGGAGACTGGGCATGAAGCACTCCATTTCCATTATTTCTCTGTAATGGTGTGAACCAAAGGACTAGGTCCAAATTCCCCCAACCATTGTGTGCTTCGGATCCAGACCTGAAGTGCCTGATTCCAGTAAATACCCCAGGCACCCTCCTATTGCCTCAAATTGTTTTACAAATAGAGATAAGTTCAGAAATACTTTGGGAGTTACAGACAATTTAACACGCAGGGGCTGCTCTGGGAAGACTTAAAACTGTCATAATTCATCCTCCCCTTCCCCCGGTCTAGAAATGAAAGATTAAACCTAGGAAGATTTATTAAACTGACATTTTAATAGAATTTTTAGACTTTCCCTGTTAATAGTTTAAATATAATTGAATTCATTGAAAGGAAGGAATATGGGATGGAGCCAGTGTCCCCCAACAATAAGAGTGTTTTAAACACTGGGGCATATCACTAATGCATAATTTAGTCTTATTTGCATGGACCTTAGAACTGGGAGTAACGAAAACACAGATCTAATTAACAGACTGAAAGAAATGCCTCCACCAGCAAACTTCATCGCAAGCTTCACTACCACACACCCACCCTCCCCAAGTTACAAACAT
>WEIS01050346.1:1344-19156 GCA_013389965.1 Todus mexicanus | reverse complement strand
GGGGGGAAGAGATAGAAAGCAGAAAGGACAGGATGGATAACTATGATACTTGACGATGCGGCAATTAACTTGCTGAGGGTGGAATAATTCTTGCAGCGCCTCTCTGGTCAGAGCACTCTCCCAACTTAGCTAAGGAGTAGATGTATTGAGTGCAGTGGAGAGTAAACCAGTTTTCATAAATCCCAGCAGGAGTCCATTTTGCTTTATGAGATTCATGTGAAAAATTGAAAATTCAGGTTTTTCCAAATGCATCTGTAATCAGCAGCCTGAGCCGCGTAGGTCCCCAGAGGTAACTGATCACAGCACAAAGTAGGGTTTCACAATCACACTGAGCTTCTCCGCTGCATTTTTAAAGGTTAGACATTAATTCCTGATCAATNCGGCTGCATTAGCAAAGACGGTAAGAAGAGCTGCTGGGCTAGGTCTTCTCTGGCTGATCAGGGACTAAACCTGCTACAGGTTCATGCAGATAACTGGTGGCTTTTGACTTTCTGACTCGAGGTATTTCTTTATTTCTCTTGCTAGACAGTTGAAGGCAAACAAGGCTTGTTGTGCTTGGCGTGGCCCAGGCTGTCATCTGATTAAACACAGACAGCAACAAAGACATCTAGAGCTCAGCCATTCACCGCAGTCCTCCTTCTAGCAAGCACTAAAACAGCCGTGAAAGAGGACACAATGCATCCTATTCTAAAAGAAGCTGCTAAGCTGAATCAGATGAATCACCCCTCAAAATGTCCATATTTCTGTCCATTGCTGACAAATTTGGACCAAATATTGCAAAGCTTTCTAATTAAGTCCCCAGAGTAGGTACACATAGAGGTGGGCACATCCATTCACATATTTCATATTTTGCATATTTCAAAAATAAACACCAGAATTTGGAGCTTCTTCATGTCTAGTTAGACTACGTAAAAATGAGTCGTTCCAAAGTAATCTTCACATTCTAGTATCCCTCCCTTAATAATGTGTCACACTAAACTTATTTTTGCTGGGTTCCTCTGTGCCATTACAATAACAAATTTTATTGACACCAAGACAACTCCCTTGAGCTCTGAAAACAAACTCAGTGTGTCCCAAGCATCGAGTTTTCCAGCAGCATTAAGAACAAGGCAGAGGGAAAGGTGCTCCAGGCTACCCAACAAACTTGGGTGTTAAAAAATTTCTGGTCTTCTCCACACTTGCACATTGGGCTGTGATTTGCTTTCTGTTCACACAATACGTGGTGGCTGCTCACATGTGAAGACCTGTTGCAGTTTGACATGGTCTAGATCAGTAGTAGGAGGGATGTAAGCTGGTTGATCAATCAGATTTAGGATCAGGTTTCGATTGCTAGTCATTCTGGTTCCTCTCCTGCCTCTCCTTCCCTCATGGTAAGACTTTTGCAGCCTTTCAAAGGCTTCAGCTGCTAACTGGAAGAGATTCCTGGACGTTAGGCAGCATTTTGGGGAGGTTTTGAAAATCTTCACACTTAGGCAAGCCTGAGTTCATTAGCATGCACTCATGGTCTCATATTTTTTACTGCCTCTCTTCAGGGCTCATTTATTCCACTGAAATCAAACACAAGAATTCCCCCAAGGCATCCTTGTCAGATATGAAGTGACTGGGCTACACGACACTTTCTTTCCAGGTACTGCAGCAGGTACAGGAAGGCTTACAATGGTTTTCAGTGTCATATCAATTCATTATCAAAGGCAAATTGATAAATACCCGCTTTTGCCGAGTTAAAGGGTCTCCTGATGGTTAACGAGCGTGAATAAAACGTTATGCAAATTAGTGACTGAGAAGGGAATTCTGGAACTGAACTTGAATGTGAAATAGGTCATTAATACAACACATTTTCAACATCTGTTGATTGTTTCTACTGTTATGCTTGTGGTGAAAATGCCTATGTTAAGATTCAGTGAGAAGAAAGTAAGATGACCCTACACTCATGCACACACGGTGTGTCATGCTCAACGTAAGAAATCAGGAGTGATTCTGGATGAAAAAACATGTCCCTACTCCTGGTGAAGAAATACAATTTATGGCCTAGATTGTTATTTGCTCACCTGTTCAGGACACCTCAGTATTGAGCGCGCCTCAGTAGCCATGCAGAGTCTCTCATAAAATATAAATACTTCTTCGAGACATGGAAGGTGCTTAACTTGCATTTACTGTATGAACAGTTATAGGTTTCTATTATTATTTATAAGCCTACAGTGTGAGAAGCTTTTCTCTAATGCTCAAGAAGTGGCATCTTCTCTCTTGTCAAGTACAGGCACACAAGAGGACACAGTAAGAGGAAAACAAACAACAAACAAGATGCTCAGACAAGGCAAACTGGATATTCTGGAATCCATACCAGGACATCTAGGTGTTCAAAAACAATTACAATTGGAAAGGATTTGGGCTTTGTGGTCTTGGTAGTGTGAGGTACAGTTTGTGTCTTAGCCCATTGGTACAATTCAGTCTGTCTGGGTTCCTCTTCTTGTGGGGTCGTTTGGGGTTTGTTGGTTTTTTACAGGTTGAAGAATGAGTGATGGAAACCAGCAGGTANCTAGAAGCAGACTCTCTGCAAAAACATGCTGCTAACTTAGACAGACTTAGCTGAAAAAATAAAAATCCTAGAACAGAATTGTTCTGTTCTAACCCAAACCAGGGCAAACAGGAAAAACACAATTTCTTAAAAGGTATTCTATGGCACCCCAAAGGGTCTCTGACACATCACAGGAAGGGAGTGGCAAGTTAATAATTGGAGGGAGCTTGTCAATGGTCTTTAAAAATGAAAAATTAGTACTGTAACAAAAAAAAAAGCCACCCACAAACAAAAACACCACAAAACAAAAAACCACAACAAACCCAATGTCAGAATAACTGAAGTGATCTTTTGTGGGAAATAGGCTTTGGGACACACAGATGTACTCACACCCCTCACCTTCCCTGAAGCACAATCCAGACCTCCCAGGAGGGCTACTCTGGGTAGGAAATGGTGACCAGTACAGGGCTTTTTAAAATCTGATTCTGCAAAACAGCAACCTTACAAACTTGCAGACATTCAAAGGGGAGAGGGAAGCAGGCATGACAAGAAGGAAATCTCTTTCCTACCTTCTCCCTGCCCAATGGTCATCGAGCTACCCATATGAAGCGGAAAAGGCCTGAGAGGAGAAAAACAACATATTTGCAATAGCCAATAAACTACGAACAGGGCAATGCACGGAGGACACAGCACAGTGAGTTTCAAGCCATGGCAGCTAAACAAGCTTCAGTTTCTCTCTTCTGGGGAGGGTTTATCCCATCTTCAGGTACTTCAGACAAGGATATTTCTCTCTGTCCAAAAATTCTACCCTTCCAACATAAAATTTCAGCTTGCATGAACTATTTCCACTATCCTCAAATCTTCTACACAAGCTCTCCACAGGACAGCAACAGGAGCCCCCATTCAAATGAGGTCCATCCTCAGGAGAAGGATGGGGAGGAAAGGTGGTTTGGTTTCCCTAACATTGGTGCAGATCCAGCACTTCATTCACAGTCCTGGTTTACGAAAAGGAAAAGCATACCAAGGCTCTTGCCAACACATGATAAAACCGGCACAAGTGGCCCATCCAAGCCACAATCTACAGTTTGGGTCAGCAATATGAGGGAAGCAAAATATGATCACTTCTAGTTAAGGCACATAACCAAGGAGAGCACGATTAAGGCAACATTGCAAGAGAAGATCAGGACATGCTTCTTCAGATACAAAGGCACAGAGTAACAGGATCACAAGAGTACTGTCTAAAACTTAAGAAAGAAAAATGGAAGCTGTGCAACATTTTTACATTTTTTGTTGAAGGGTTCTGCCCACCCTAGCCAGGCTCTGCATAGCGTCTGCACTAGCTTCCTAGGTATGAAAGCTCTATCACTGCCTGATATAGGAGCTTTGATCCAACAAATTGGTGTCTCAGGTGATGCGGTGTGCCAAAGCCTACTATCTCACAAGATAAGTATCACAAAATATGTCCTTTACCAGAGCAAGTCAGAGAGCAGGAAAATAGCAATGCAAGTACTCAGGTTTTAGAGTTCTCCAAGCAGAGACGGACTCAAATTGTAGAGAGCCTTATTAAAATCCAGGGTGGGGATTTCAAAGCCTTCTTTCCTGATCAGAGCCACCTCTATAAACAAGAGGCAAGGAAAGATAGTAGCAGGGTTTCTCCATCGCATGTGCATTGCAACCCTCTGGATTGAAACTCCAAGCTAGACAAGTCACAGTGCGACAATGAAACCTGAAAGTCATGCAGCTTAACTACAGCCCAGGAGTTAGATGTGCCTAGACATCAGGCTACTAATTTCTTGAATGAGGACTCACAGCCAAGTTTAACTGATCCTTACCAGGCCCCTGTAGTTCTCATTCATTGCCCATAAGTGCTGGCAGTCACCTCAGCAGCTTCACTTCTGTTCTACAGACAACTGTGGTGGGCAACTATATTTATTATCTCATCACAATTAACCACCTCTGATTAGTTCAACTAATTACTGGGTGCTAGCAATTACTCACTTGACAGGCCTCCTTGGAGTCTTTAATAGCTGTTCCCACAAGATCAAACAGGTGAAGGCCAAAGGAAGAAAGCAAAACAACTAAACAAGTGGGAAATGAGGGAATGAATTAAGAAATCCCTGAGCAGACCCAGATCCTCTGAGACCCAAAGTAGCAAACAGCCTGGCTAATTAGCATGCCTGTTGCCTTCCCAGCACGCGTGGAAATTCTCTCTCTGGCCCTTTTTCTTGCATAAGTTCTTGATTTGGGATTGCTCCACAACACAAACACAGGATGAGATCCATTTTCAGAGTCTCATTTCAATACCGCAGTGGCCCTCCAAAACACTACAGCATGGCTGGGTGATTTTGTTTAGAGGGTAAATTTTGGATCCTAGGCCTCCAAGTGGAGGGATTTTCTTTGCAGCTGACTGAAGGCCTCGGAAAATGGGAGGGATTAGGAGTGAATGGAAATGCTGACGAAAGGATAGCCTTAACTGACAGGCAACGTGCTTCTTTTATGGATCTCCGAGGTAAAAATCCTTAGCAGGATGCTCTACACATTGTAACAGCAACTGGGTGGTTTTTGTTTCAGATCCTGCCAACAGAGCTGAATAGAAAATAAATTGTTAAAGATGATCATAGAAGAGATCTTGATCTGTATTAAATTCTAGAAGATGCAGGGGAAAAAAAATAATAAATTGTATCCGATGCTTAGAGAGCACTCTTGCTCCTATTGCCATTGAATTTTACAGAATTTCCCTAAACAGGAGAGAATCCAAATAGAATCTTTGTCTCCAGGTGTGTCTTTTTGTACCTGTGGTGGGGCTTTCAGATAGCTGGTGAAGTCAGCTGAGGTGCCAGCACCATCTTTACCTCTGGGTTAAGTCAGTCACGTCTGAACACTCTTGTCCCGAATAGCCTTGAACATGATAGTTTCTTCCTTGTGATGCAGATGTTTGCTTTCCTCACTTGGATAACAGGTCTGGTTACCAGCAGAGTATGGACATTTCTGAAGAATGAAACAGTTGATGCTCTTTACTCTGCTTCTTCTCCCTCCTGGCTCCCCGCTTGGCTGCACGCTTCACCCCTGTGGCTATAGCACCTGGAAGATGTCTGCTTCCAGACATCCTACTCCAAAGCCTTACATCTTGAATAACACTGATCTGACAAGTTTTAAAGGAGGATTTCAAGGTGTCCATAAAGCATTTGTGTTGGCTTCCAGGTGGCTTTTTAACCAGAAGCCAGCTAGTCATGGACAACATGGCCACAGATCCTGAAGCATCTCAGTATCGCAGAAACAGCCTTCAAGCACAGCTGAGATCTTACCGGGAGGACTGAAATCCTGGGGAAGCTGCTGGAGAACAAACCTTAAGCAGCCTCATGTACAACAAGTTTGGTTCAGTGTCTTATCCCTCCCTTACTCAAAACGTGATTTTCCAAAATGATCAATGATTGTTTTAATAATGGGTTTGCATTAGAAACACGCATTATTTCCTGAATTGCCCCTCTAAACTGGAAAGACTGCTGCCATCTCCAGAGAACATGTCCAACACTTCGAGCCTAGCTGTGCCACAGGTGATGATGGGAGGACTGGAAGGCTGACATGGGACAGGTTGTCTGAAGGAGATTGGTGGAAAATGTGACCCCCGCTGTAGGTCTTCCTGAGCACAAACTTCCTGAACACAACCCCTTGTCTCTGGGGGTGGACATGAGAGGTGGATATCTCTTTGGATTGGGATAAATCCCCCTCAAAGTCAACAAATACAGATAGGATCATCTGCAGACCATGGATGGAAGGAACACCTATACCACAAGTACACAACATCACTGCCCAAGTGCACTCTCTGCTTGAGCAGGAAAGCACAGAGAGTGTGGTCAGGAGACCTCTCACACCCTGACAAACAGCACCGTGCAGGTCCCTTGCCTTTTTGAAGAAAAACAAGGTGGGGAAGTGCGGGAGGGTGCAGCTAAAGCCAAATTGTCCCATAAAACATTTTACTACAACAAACCAATTAACATCTGACCCTCCTATAGAACCCAAACAATGCCAAAGGCTGAAAAATGTCTGCCTGAAAAGGCAATGCAAAACAATATGGTCACACAAAGAGCCCTGGGGGACGTTGGGAGGGTGCCCCTATGGCCCCGTGCCCAGCCACTGGGTGTTTTCACACTCACGCTGGCTATTCGTGCTGAAAAGGTGGAGGAAAGGTGGTTTGTTTCAGAGAAAAATCTTTCCAAAGGAAGCATGCACTGTAGAAAGGCAGGGCACACAATGGCGTTCCCCTTTGATGGGAATTACAAGAGCCCTTCACTCTCACAGGTCAGAAATACTCCCCAGGTTCTGCTTTCTGTCCCCAAGGTGCTCTCCACTGACCCACGAACCCCAACAGGCTCAGCCCGCGGGTCTCCTCCTGTCCTGCTCATGTAGAGACAGGGAGCACACAGGAACCAGAGCAACCAGCCACGCAGCCCCCACCTGAACTCAGCCAAGTTATTGCTTGCTGTAGCTCTTCTCCGTTTCCACAGGTACATTCAATTTACACAATTTACATTCTTTTGCAGTACTGGATGAGTTCGGTAGCCTTAATGAGATTATCATGTGAACTGGATTAGATGAGACTAAGTTTTAACCCATATGCTTTCGCTAATAAATTCAATGCTGGAAATCAGCTGAAGTTCAAGCGGCCATGAGCAGCTCCACGGTTAGATTTGATACTTATAGTCAGACGTAAGAAATACTTTTTCCTACAGACAGCCATGTACATAACAGTATTTTCCTTAAAACTATTTTCATAAGTTTTCACCTTCCTTTTTCTTTTCTGCTTGCTTGTTATGATCTGAGCTGCCAGAACATCTCCCTGCATGAAGGCTTTGGAAGATCTTGAGAGCCTATCAGGTTCTTCTCAGGGTTTAATCCTGCACAGGTCTTGCAGGAACTTCTGGCAGGACAAGGCAGAGCTGCAGGTGGCCTCCAACATTTGGGGACCCAATGGGAATGCAACAGGAGCTGATGCACCGCTATCTCTCCCACCCTCTAAAGTACAACAGGTCTTGGTGTCCCACGCTCAAAGACAAGTGGGGCTGGCATCCCCGAGCAGCAAGTCATGGCTTGAGGAAAGAAGGTGGGTGCAGGAATTTCCAAGAGCGGCTGCTGTCAGAAAATCAACATCAGTAGCCTCCTGGGTGAGAAAATGTCAGCCCAGCCTGTCAATCAGAGGGTAACGGCTGACAAAAGCAAAGTCTCTTGCTATGTCTTACGGCGGCTGTTTTTTTCACCTGCAAGCAGAAATTCTGGCTCTCCCACATTCACGATGAGATGCGTCTTGCAAAGAATCCTCCACGGTCCACCGGGCAGGTAGCAACACAGCAGTGGTTGGGTCTGACCTGCTGCTCCAAGTCCACCAAAAAGTAACTACCAGTCATCACGTGCAGGGGCCCATTTTCAGGGCTGTGTGCCTACAGGAGCCGGGGTTTATTGTTCCGAAGGGAGACGTGCCCAAGGGAAGCCCCATTGCTCTCCTCCACCAGCCCCTGGAACAGGTGGCCACAGCATGAATACCCACATTGGTCTGGGATGTTTAACATCAGAGAAGGCATTGAGATGCTTGGGTCTGTGCCTGCTTTACAGGTTAAGTCTGGATGGGATGAAAAACATAACCCGCTGGTTTTGTCTTTATGAGCAGTACTTGGCTTATTCTGTTCCCGAGCTTGTCTCCAGCACAGCGTATTTCTTCTGCTGATAAATATTTATGCTCCGTGATTTTGATTTATACAAGGGGCTTAAATATTGTAAAGCTGGATATAACCAGCGTAAAACAACATAAAACGAAGGGCTAGTATCCAGAAAATGGAGCAGACTAAAAAGGCAGGGCTCTTGCAGCAGCCAAATTTTATCCCAGAAATGACCTCTTCCCCCCGAAGGAGTGGCACAAATTGGCGGCTTCCCTCTCTCTGCTTTACAATTGAGATTCCCGAGCTGCGTATATCAAACAGCAGAGGTGTTTGCAGTATTGCCAAGGTTACTAGAGTGAAAACATTGCAAATGGCATTTGCATGATTGTACTTTCAAATCCTAACTTGTAGCAACAGTGCATTTTAAATGAAGGGGATTTATAACTCAAACCAGAACACTAATCATATTCCGGAGTAATAGGATTTATTTGTTGGTTGTTTGTTGGTTGTGGGGTGGTTTTTTTAAGCTCAGAGACAACAAGCCATGTTCATGCAAAGGGAGATGGCTGGGTTTAAACCCTACTCCAACAACATTTTGAAAGGATTAGAAAATAAACACGTGCACTCCATTTTCAGTGTGTGGTTCAGAGTCTGTGTAGTCTTTAATGCTTCCCTGCTATGAGAACATCCTAAATTGCTAAGCAAGTTCAGACAATTGCCATTTTAAATGAAAAACTCAGATTAGCACAAGAAACAAGGAGTCGTCTGGGGATCAGGAATGGATGTTTAACAGCGCCCAGCTGTTCTCAGGCTATGAAACTCCTTAGGCAAAGCACACGGGGCACGTTAGGAAGCAATGCTCAGTCCTCCACCAAGACTAGGATTTACAGCCCAATATCTCAACCAGCTAAAGCTGGAAGCAGTTGCCATGTTTCCCGTGACATTGGATTTCTGGGACCGACTGTTAAGGTCCTGGAACACCTAACTTAAAGTCACACGATATTTATGGGGAGAAGGAGCTCATTTAGGCTGCAATTTAGGAGGCGCACTAAATCTCATGGCCCATATCCTTACATGGAATAAATGGATTAAGCCAATATACACCACCCAAAGAGCTTGATTTTAACCTCTGTGCCCTGTGCACACCAGACTTACGGGAACAAAGGTGCTCCATGAGAGATTGAAAGTTACCAGAAATATTTCCAACAAATTCCCTGGGGTATTTCTACAAAAATAAAAGAACTTTTCCAGATATTTCTGAAATATCTCTGTAAAACATACCAAAAAGCCACCTTCTAGGGCTTATTTTAATATAAGTATTCTCGGCGGGGTCTTTTAAGCCAACCTGTGGAAAACCAGGAGTGCTCGTGTGGTCTGTTACTGCACCCATCTGAAGAGATTATAAACTTCATCTGACCAGGAAGAACTTCATATAACACACACCAAGCTGGTCACTTAAATTGCATGATCACATACTTGTTGGTGACTGAGTTTGAGCTAGTTAAAGGGGTGCCAAGTTAGGCACCTAAAACCAGCACGTAAAATCTCTAGTCGTGCTTGGAAATTTTTGGCCTTAATTATGCTCATAAGTACACTGATTCTCTACAGTGTGTATGTACATATATATATGTATAATTTCACACATGCATATACATACATCTATAAATGAAAAAATTAATCTATAATATGTTGCCCCGCAATCTGTCAAGTAAAGCTGATATAATAAATATGTCACTTTATTTAACAACTGATGCTGAAGAGAACGAGGCAAAATGAAAGAAATCAAGACAGGGCTTAGTAAAAACACTGAGGAAGGCAGAAATTAAAGCAATCAATCACATTCTCATGGAACGTCTACACCACTTGAAATAATATTTTATTGTCTGCTATTGATTGGATGCCACCGAACAAAATTGCAAACAATGAATCTAGTGTTATAAACAAGAATCACAATAAGAATAACTTATTTCAAAGCCTCAGCCACACAACTGTTTGTACTCTGCAGAGCCAGGCGTGGAGCACTGGAGATTTACTTGCTCTACCACCGTAATCTAAGAAAACATCCCTTCTTATCAAAACCAGAAAAGTTGGCATGGTTGGCACGGAAAGGTGTCCAAAATAACGGCACACTCCCTTTTTGCCACCCTTTGCACTTTAAACATGAACATTCAGAGCAGGTACACTTTGGTAGGGCTAGAGAGAAGAACAAGGATACCAAAGAGAAGTGGCACTGCTTTTTTCATGCAGTGAGATCAGGAAGGAGTAGGAGAACACCTTGAATTTTAATCACCTGATACAGTCATGAGAAAAATCAATGAAATTAGGCTAAACCAGAGAGCAAAGCCTAGTTGTAATACCCAGCAGCCAGATCCAGGCTGGCTACATCCGCTCACTGCTAACCAAACCACAAGTCACTCATCAAACACCTCAACAAACACCACCAGGACAACCTATGAAGAAAGATGCTGCTCACTGTGAGCGCTGGTCTGAAAGATTCACCTCCAGAAAGGACGAGTTGCCTCAACGCTTTACATCAGTGAGTATTAGGACCCACAGCTGGTTCACAAACCCCTCTGAGTTTGGCTTGTTGTAAAAAGTAATGAAAATGTGGCACGGATTTTTGCAATAGGGGGAAGGCTCTACTTCTTTCTCATTCCTCTGAGCTCAGAGGTTGATAAAACAGAGCACTACTCACACCTCTAGAAAAATCAGATGGGATGGTGCTTAGATGAGCCAGACATTCCTGATAATATCTAGACTCTAACATAAACATGGCAAATATGAATGTAAAAAGCTGGATAAAGGAGAAAGCAGTCAGCATGGATTAGAGGACACATCGCCTCTTCCTGGCCTGTCCTACAATGCCACCAGGTTGTCCCACATTAGCCTTTTACAGACACATGCAAATGGCATGAAAACATTGGGCCAAATCCACTCATGGTGCAAACTCATTGAGTATCCGCAGATGTGCACCAGGTTCTAATTTGGCTTACTATATCTAACTGAACATAATTCTAACTGACAGGTTTGATTAGACCTCACACCACTTCTGCTCTAATTTATCCAGAAGTAGCGCACAGATTGAGGTCTGACTCCAAGGGTGACAACAACAGGAGGAAGAAAACCATCCCTGGACCTTTGTGTGATGCCCAAGAGTGGAGCTGGAGGCATTCCCACAGTGAAGAACCATTTAGCCCGTTGATATTGAGGAATCGGGCTGTTTCTAATGTACCATTACCCAGGTTTACCTTCCTGATAGCTTGCTACTCACCCCTGCAACATCCAACCTCTACTATTACTACAGACTTCATGGAGTGGGAGTCCCTACAGGCATTTTGGGGGTAAAAATTCTGCTTAGTATGTGAGGGAGAGTGCATTTGTGCATGGGCAGGATTTCAGTTTGGGGGATTTGGAGTTTATAATTATTTTCTCCCATCTGTCTTGCACACTCCCCCTCCTCTTACAGACTTCTTGTGTTTCTCATTAGGAGACAATTTCAAATCCATAGGGATCAGCGGTGCCAGCCTTACTTTTCTGGGAAGGAGACGTACTTCCAGGGGGCTTATAGTTAATGTGGGTGAGAGTCTGGTGTAGTAGACACATCCGTTAACCAGTTTGGAAGGAAAAACTCTTGTCCTAATCATAGAATCACAGAATATTAGGGGTTGGAAGAGACCTCTAGAGAACATCTAGTCCAATTCTCCTGCCAAAGCAGGATCAAATGAATTATAGTTACTTCAGAAAGGCCTGCCTAGATCCCCATCAGGGCAGGAATGTCCTTGCAGGGCTGGAAATGCACAACAGTGTCCATGGGCAGATCCATGGATCTTGGTGTATTCATACTATGAATGCTCTGGGCCCAGAAAGCCCAGCCGATAGTCCCAGGCTGTAGGAAAAGCTAAGGTGGAAAGGGCACAGTTGGTTGAAAACCAGCGTGCAAAGCGGTTAGGAATGGCTCCCTCCCAAACTTGCACAGGCTTGCCTCAGATCTGGGTCTGGCGAACTTCTTGGTTGATGCCTTTGATGAAAGGCTGAGAAAGTGCTTGAGAGGAGAGGAGCAGAATTCAGATGGACCATGACCTGAAATGCAACTGTCTGAAAGAAGCAAGACGGAAATTCAGAGAGGTGAGTTCAAACTCCTGCCCTTGGGAAGGACATCTCCAGAATACCGGCACAACAAGAGGTGCTGGTTTGTGGTCTGAAGGGCAGGGAAGAAGGCCACAAAGAGTCAGCAATGAGAGCAGCATCCCACCAAAGCTGTGTGATGTGCTGACTGGAGGGGGTACACAGGGAGGCACATGAACCTGCCTTCCCAACCTTCCAGCTTTGGGACTCCCTACCCAAGCCCAGGGACACATTTCACATCCCACAACCAACCCAATTTGCTGTTTGGCCACTGCTGCATTTCAAGAAGCAGCTCTGGCTTTGGGACCAAGGCAGCCTGTGCAGAAGAGGACACCACATGTCCATGGTACAGACTTGGGTGTAGCCAGTGCTTTGCCGCCCTGTTAGCACCAAGGCTGTGGGCACACAATGAGCATTCAAAGGGGTGGAAGGAGCCATCAAGACTAACAAAGCCAAATCTGTCCAAAGCTGTGCAAGGGAAGGCAGCGGCGCGGAGGAAAGCCATCTGGCACCCTCTAGCGTGATGCTCTGAGAAAAGCTCGTCCCTCCCACACCCTTCACTGAATCTCCACACGGGCCATCGTTGCCCACAGGCTCACTGTCATCAGCCCCCTTTAATTACCATCCACTGCAGCACGACACGAAACTCATTAGTGCGAGTGGCACCGCGTCACGGGGAGGCTGTCAGGCCATTCGCATCCCAAGACATTCAGCATGCGCAAGCCTCATCTGCAGATGTGCAGCCTAGCCAGGCTTTAGAAGAGATTTTCAAAGCTTTGGGGACCTGGAGTGGTTGAGACTGAAGAAGAAGTGCCAATGTCAGGATGCTGGGGCCAGTGTCACGTGCAGGGTCGCGTGTGCGGGGTTGAGCACAAAGGCAGACGTGTCCCAGGGCACACGCGCGGAAATGAGATACATCGCTGTTTGACAGCATTAAGCCAGGAGAGAGCAGACTCAGGTGACTCTCTGATATCTGGGGTGGGACATAAGTATTAAGAGAGTCTGCATTACACAAAAAAACCACCCTATGGATAGGACAAGATCTCCCAGCCCAGTCCGTCCCTAGCGACGCAGGCACAGCTACAGCTGCCTGAGAACATTTTGCCTTTTATGACTTGGCTTTCAAGCCATTAGAAGAAAAACAACTTTCTTCTCTTCCTAATCACCTTCACCATCCTTCAGTGAACTTTTGGGTAATGTATGCTGTGTCATTAGAGCAGCACTGCTCCTCGAATGGTAAACAGGCACCCGCATATTTCTCATGATGACAGTTCACATTATCATTGAACCCAACACAAAGCTCATGCGGGAGGCAATGAAATACCCCCAAGCCAGGGACCACTGTACCTTCCCAGGGCCTGGGACCACTTCCACAAATGCTACTGAACAAAACCTCCTCCTCTCCTAGGGTTTTCCAAACAAAAAGGATTTGGGGGCAGACCAGGAGGCAGTGGAACAGCAGTTGGTGGCCTGACCTTCAGCACCTGGAACGGTGAAAATGGGACAGCGGTCCCAGCAGCGAGTGCCGACTCTGCCAGCCACCAGAGACAGGATAGGACCAAGTCCCAAAAGGCCATGATAGATGTTGTGACTGGTACTGCAAACACATTAATGAGTGTCTCTTACTGACCCTCAAGAGCTGGCATCTAACCAACCTTCGTGCCACTGAAGCTCACCCTTTCTTGTCACATCATTGCTGGCATTTTTACACGTTGGAAGTTTCGATGATCTGCATAGAAATGGGTGTTTTGTGTTTGGTTTAAGGCAAACTTGTCAACCCAAAGCCATCCTCTATCCTCATCCCTTCTACCATGCTCTTCTTTTTCCTGTTAGTCCAGTATCAAAGAACCCTGCTTGGGTAGAGGGCAATCCAGGGCCACGCGTCTCCTGCGTGTCACCTCTTTTATCTCCCACTGCCCTCCTCCAGGTGCTGTGCTCCTTTGCACCACCAGATATTTCACACAAAAACAGCTGCTGGTAATGAAAGCCATGGGTCTGGCTCAGCTCTGGGTAAAGCTGGATCCAGTTTTACAAAAACTATCTCACAAGCAAGTTCACCTCCTATAAACACAAAACCTGGGACATTTGCCTGGCCCCTGAAACAAAGGGATTTTTGCTACACATCTGAAATTTTTATTGCTAGTTAGTGTAAGAGAAGGGGGAACACAAAAGCACTGGCTGAGCCAGGATCCACGCAAGCTCTTGCAGGCAGATTAGCTGGTGTATCCTCTTAATGACCTTTAAAATGCCTCTTGCCTGTTATGCTAAATTGCATGGTCAATTTGTGACATGGACAAATGTTAAGAAAAGATTGAGACCGTCCGTAAGACAGATTGCTTTCAATGGAGATATTCTAAAAAGTGTGATTCTTTTAAAGACGTAGGATTCCTTCTTAAACTCAACTCGTATTTCCAAACCATAGAGTTGCCAAAAATGAATACACTGAATTCAGCAAGCTAAAGGTATCAGAGCAGTGACTCATGCCACAAGCAAGACATTAGAGTTATGACCAGATTGACAGACCCTATCAAAAGCAGCACATTTTTTTTGGAGGCGTAACAGGAGGACAAGCATTAAAGTAACTCCCTTACGCTGGCCTTTCCACTTGCAAACCACAGCTTCCTTGACATATGTGATGCTTGAATCTTTCTGGAAAACCACAGAAAGATACATCCTTGCCATAAAAACATTACGGAAGCAGTGTTTCACAGAATGTCACTTTAAAAACAGGTCTTGGCAAAATACAATGAGGATAAGTATTGCCCTCCCTGCTGCAAACTAGGCTGATGCTTCTCTGTATCCTGTCCGCCACAACAGGTACCTTGACAAGAGTAGCAAACAGATGACTTCGGGTGTATAAAATTTGGTTTCTGGTTATGCACTTACAGAAGACAGAAAAAGAAGAGAAACAAGGGCCCAAGCATGATACTTCAATGTTTGTACAACAGTGCAACATCGTGCTTCTCCACACCTACAGCTGTTAAGTGCTATTGTAGTAGGAAAACAAATACAATACCCAAATCAAATGAAACAGCTCTAATCTTCTCCCCATCCTCCCTAAAAATTTTGAATAAGAACCAGGGTGAGTCATTGCTCAAGCTCAGTCAACACATCTCCCTCACGGACAGTGAAGTTGCAGCTGGCGAGGGCTTGGTCATGGGATCATAGGAAGGTTTGGACCTGATCTGTGTTGGAGAGGGTAGATTAAAATTCGTGACAATGAGAGCAACAGCCTGAGCTGCTGTAAAGCCAAACAACTGGAACCAGCTATCAACTCACCGTCCCTGCTTCTCCGCTGAGAAAGAGGAGTGTGCAAGCAACGGCACCTATCTGTGTTTGTGCCATTACGGGAAAAGCTTTCCAGTTAACACATTATTTCCTGGTTTTCAATGATTAGTGAAACAAAGAAAGATTGTTCTCAATATCCCCGTTACCTTATTTTTCTTCCTTGATCTTTAGCCATTACTTAGCTCAACTCAATCTTACTGTTAAATGTACTCCCATCAAAGCTGGCCCACAAAGCATTTAAGCACATGCTTAACTCAAAGGAGATAACTAAGGCTATTCAGCAAAACTCAACCACACGCCTCACTTTTGTTTTCTCTGAATAGGGGCCCTCCATCGTTTGAAAAGCTGTATTTCTTTCCAGCACAAAGTACTGCGGCCGCAAAAATCAATGCACTGTGCTCCATCAGTGTGCATCTGTCACTCAGCTCCCAGCGTAGGAAAAGGAAGAAGCACACGCAGAAAACACTCACCCAGTCCCTTTCCTTTAAGAACAGCCAAGAGTAAAAAGATGCATAATTTAGAAGAGTGGTTTTATTTGTGTAGTGGGTTATTTTAAACGTCAACTAACGTTATGTTCTTGTCTTCGGTTGCTGCTGGGTGTTGCTTCAAAGTCATTCTAAGTCACTGCTCTCCATCTTCATCTGCTGATGGGCCCCCAGGTAGTGATGGAAACATAACTTCCCTTGACATGGATAACCTCCAATAAAGAAGCTACCTCCCTTTTGACATGCTGATTAGAATAAATGAGGGGAGGCGGAAGGGAAGAGGAAGGTGACTGTAGCTCTTGAAAAGCAAAGAAAACGGGTCACATCCTGCTCTCTGCTTCTGTGGCATCAGATTCACTCCAAGCTATTTGCAAAGCAGCAAGAAACTCATTAAACTGCTGCTGGGGCTATTGATGGAAATGCAAATCTTTACCTTACACCACAGCAAATGAACAGAAGGCTGCGGAAAGCCAGGAAGCTGTAGTCTTGGGTTCGAGAGTCCAGCAGACTGTAAGCATCATCTCTGGTTTTCAGATCTCAGTCCAAAAAAACCCCAAGGTCTGACTTCACTCAGATTTTCTATTAGTTGCATCAACACTGACTTTAAAGAAATTCCTCCAGGTTTCCATGAGCCTGAATAAGGTGAGGATCAGAGCTGGAGCATTCAGTAAATCAGTCTCAGTCCGGAGCAATATAAAAGGGCTGTGCTCAGAGGGATACAGTCTGGCTGGCGCTTTGCAAGACCAAGGGAAGTCTCCTCCAGAGTAGAGCTTTTGTTTTGGCCTTACACAAGACTTGCCAGAGCCAGTAATTCTTTCCATTATCTTCCATGGGCTTTGGATTATGTTGCTTATAATGAATTCTGCTTCGGCTGCCCAAAGCGATACTTCATGAGATCACATGGCTCAGAAACCATGTAGACGGTTTCCACAAATATCCTGCTCTGCTCTTCCAAGGGATCCTACTGAGATGACGACTAAGTCATTGCACTGGTCCCAATAAGGCTACCTGTAACTGGATCACACAGCCAGGGGCTTCTACTCTCTGAGAAAGAACATTAACACCGCACATCTCGACCCCTCAGTAGGGTCTGCACTCACTGTCACACGCGCATTTTCCACAGAGCGCCAAACATTGTCATTTGCACCCATAAAAAGCTGAATTCAGCACTCTTTCCATAAAACAGATCGTGAACCCTTAACACCACTTGCCTCTCCTTGGAATAATAAATTATGAGGACAAATGGCAGAATCATTATCAGTTTCAATATCCAGTCATAAATAGCCTTGTAAGAACACTCAAATGATGGTGTTTTATTGCGTTAGATATCGCTTGCCATTAATTACAGGATGAAACTTTTGTACTTTGATGAAAAGCATTTTAGCCGGCTCAGTTATAAATTTAAGAGTCTTAAAACAAAAGTCGCCTCAAGTTATGGGTTGTGTTCTTTGTTATTTTTTTTTCTCCGTACAGATTTGAACACAAAATAGCGTTTTAAGCTTGGAACGACACAAAAGTAAGGTTTTATAAAAGCTATTTTACTGCGCGTACACATTCAGCTTTAGTGCTTACAGCAAACTAACAGTACCTATTACAGCTATTTTTTACAGCAACGTTGTTGGCGGCTGGATTTCTACTGCTACAGATATTTCATAGGCCATTTGGTTTAGTGGGGGTCTTCTTACTGATGATCAGGCACTGTTGTGAATCAACGTGATCTAGTTTACGTTTTTAGCCTGTTTGTTTCA